>JAQFVV010006800.1:0-32500 GCA_028023455.1 Epiperipatus broadwayi | reverse complement strand
TTGTTTTTGCATTTCTGTTCATATTTTCTCCTGTTTCTTATCTATTTCTTTTTTAAAAATTTCTCTGGTTTTGATTTATTGCATTGAATATTCACTTGATCAAATCAATGATACTAGTCTGAAATTCTTTAAATCTCTGTTGACATTTGGTATCTTTTTCTTCAACATCTTTTTTATTTCTTCTAAGGCTTGTCTCATCTCAATATTATCTCTTTGAACATTATTTAGACCTACTGATAACTATTCAATATCATTAGATAATTTATTCTCAAAATCATTCATTTCTAATTTTAATTCTGATTTAACATTTTCCATATTTCTAAATTATTCATGTTTTTTTTATTTTTTTCTCAATTTATAATTCATATTTATGATGGTTTGTAACATTGTTCTACAGTCATGTTATTTGTTGTAGCTTGTGCTATTTCAAGTGTAGCTATATGAGACACTTCAACATTGAAAGAAACATTGGTTTGAGGCATTGATTCATTAAGAATGGGTGTTGGTGTGGGGAATTACTATCAGTCACAGTGATTCCTAATAATTGGATTAGTGAAGATCTTTCTTCAATATTCCTAATATCTCCTCCTTCTTCATTAATATTAATATTTTGTACTTTTTCAGCATGTTTCATTATGGTATTGACTAATTGTTTTTCATTTTTTATAATCATGAATTATATTTTATCTTGGTTATAAGTTTCGTTTTTCCTTATTTACTAAGAGGAATTATTTGCCATAAGATTTCATGCTATATCTTTCCTTTTGGTGTAATTTTAAACTTTTCCTACCTAATAAACATATTTTTTTAGATATTATTAATTTAATGCCTAATTTAAAATTGTCATTTAAACATCTGACCCATCCATTTAATCATTCATTATTTTATTTTAAGGTCTCTATTTATTTTATTATTTATTATTTTAAGAGTTCACATGCAAATTATCTCATCCTTTGATGGTTGAAATTATCTACCATTGCTATGTGAATCAATCACTCAAGATTATATTCCATAAAAATTATTTATAATTTTTTTATGGATATAGTTGACTGCAAACAATTGTTTTATGCACCTAAAGTTTGTGATCATATGTAACAGTCTACATTCCCTTAAGGAATTAGGGTGAATACATCTGACTGTAATCAGACCTAGGATCTTCATGTAAGATGCCATGAATGATTCAATAAAAATCTAATCCATGATTGCATCTATTACAAATATGATAATTTAATATTTAATCATTCAATACAGATACAACTTAGACCAGTTCATCCAATCTTCACCACTCTTTACTATTCCATTATGCTAAGTATTCAAACTCAGGATTAATTTTATACTTAACTCTTTTCAGGGATCAATTGATATCCTATAGCAATAATAATACATTTATATGAGTTTGATAGATTCTCAAAATTTATTCCAACCATGTTATCATGATGTTAAGTCAGGGTGATATGTATATGTGGGATATATGTGTTAAATTTTATTTTATTATGAAAATAAAATAAATAATTAAAATAAATTAGAGACCTTAAATTTAAAATAAATTTAACAATATTTCTTAATTAAAAAACAATTTATATTTATATAACAGAATTTTTGATTATAAGTGTTTACATATATTTCTACTATATTAGTATGTAAATTTTAAAATTATAATTTCATACCATGGTAAATAGGTATCATAGCACAAATAATATTTAATGTATTGCAAAAATAAATATCATTTTATAATACCAAAGATTATGATAACATTAATTAATTTAATTTAAATTAAACAATATAAGTATAAATGAAGATGTTTATAATATCCAATCCTTTGGAGGGAATTCCATTTTTATAAAAAAAACCATCATTGTATGGTCCCTGTCATTGAAAGAAAAGACAATTTATCACAAAATAGTAATCATTTATACAGAATAATAAATAAACAAATATTAATAAATTAATTAACTTAATAATAAACAAGAAATCTGTCATGTCATAAGTGAATAAATTTAATATGAAAAACAATAAAATCTTACCTTCATATTAAGTTTACCTATTAATGTGGTCAAGTCACTTTATAAGGATGACTTAAATTTTATTAAAAAAATAATCCAATGATCTTTCCACTCTCTTTTTATTTAATCATTTTCCAAAAAGGGGTTATTCCAACATAAGTAGATTTTAGAAGCAAAGGAAATAAAATTATGCATTCATGGTTGTTGATGCTCAAAGATATGATGTGTATAAAGTTTATGATATTGTCCTATTCATTTACATAATTTAAGTATTAATGTTCATTAACAATAAAGTTTTTTATTTCTGGTCATCAATTATCAGTGAGGCAGTCCATTACTCTTGCATGATGTTCACATCCTTTTGTAAATTATCTCACTATAAATTGAAGTTAAATATTAAATTATCATATTTAAAATAGATGCAATCATGGATTAGGTTTTTATCTTATCATTCATGGCATCCTACATGAAGTCCCTTGGTCTGACTATAGTTAGATGTGTTTACCTTCATTCCTTAAGGGAATGTGGACCATTATAATATATATCAACTATAAGTGTCCAGCCAATTAAAATATGATATAATTTTACATTTTCAATAAATGTGCCAATACTAAAACTTTAAAAATAATAGAGCTATTTTTTATATATTAAATGCTTGTTTTGACTTAATTAATTCTTGGATCTCCATTCCCATGCTTTTATTTCAAGTTAAATGTAAAAACTTCAATTGTGGTTTTAAAAAACATTTTTTTTTTTTTTTTAGTGCTCAGTCAATAAAAACATTTAATATAAAAAATATCTTTATTATTATCCCTGAGTTTAAGATCAAGAAACACCATGATCTTTGTTCTCAGTTGCCCAATAGCTCTTAATTGAAATGTCAGTTGAGTTTTCATAAAGACAGAATAAATGTGTGTTTGAATGCAATTTTTTTTTCTAAAAAGTATTTACAATCATGGCAGACAAAAATAAATAATTTCCACATAAGTAATGTTAGCAACCATGGGAGCAGAAAGTGACCAAATATGGAGGGTGCTAAGATTCCCCACATTGTATATCCAGGCTGTCTTTTGACGCCAGTCTTTTATTTAGGTACTTAAAGCTGCATAACCTTTCAAGTAAAGAAAAAATGTAAGAAATGGAAAAAATGAGATATTATTGGACTTTGTGAATTTAGAAGAAAAGGGGAACAAACAATTGATTTAAAAATGGGCATATACTGTTCTACAAAGACACACACACACACACACACACACACATATATATATATATATATATATATATATTGAGAGTACAAGTGGATTAGGATTCATTATAAATAAAAAACTGGAAGAACAGCATTGTGGAGATTAATGGTGTATCAGACAGAGTGGCAAGACTAATTATTCAATTCCAAATGTGGGTAATTAAAGTTTATGCCCAACAAGTTCTCATAAGTGATGAAGTAGTAGATAATTTTTATGTGGATGTACAAAAGATTTTTGAGAGATCAAAAATATTTTAAAATTGCAATGGGAAACATTAACACTAGAATTGGTAAACAAATGAAAGATGAAAGTGCTGCAGGTAATTTTGGTTATGGTAATAAAAATGTGAGTGGACATAGATTTGTGGGGTTTGCAGAAAAAGAAAAACTTTATATTATTTTTTTTGAGAAAAATATTAAAAGAAGTGGATATGAAAACATCCACTTGAAAGTACAGCATCATTTGACTAAAATTGTAATGTTGTTAATAAATTCAACACAGGAAGTGAATGGATTAATGAGATACATGTTAATGTAAAATTTTAAGAGACAAAAATTAGTTAAAATATTCACTGTTATTATTCCTAATCTTCTGTAACATTCTAATAAATTTAGATTAGATCTTGCAAAACATTTTCAAATATTAGCAGATTTTGAACATGATTCAGATTTGAATAAAATCCATAGGAAAATAACTGATGAACTTTTAAAAAGAGCAACAAAGTTAGCTGGTACAAAAAAAAATAATTGACAAATAAAATTTCTACTAAGACTAAAAAACTTATGAAGAAAAAAAGGAATATAAAAATAATGCATTAAAAAGGATTGAATATCTCAAATTTTGTAAAATAATGCAAAAAAGAGTTGATAATGACATAAGAAAGGATAATTGTGTACTGGCAAGAAAAGCTGTAGAACAGAATAAAATTCTCAACAGTTTGAAGCAACATTTTGGTATTGGTAGGAAACTTATATCTGCAATAAAAAAGATGGAACTTAACTAAAAAACGAGTTGATATTATGAAGTATGTAGAAGAGTTATATCAAGAATTATATTGTAATAAAGAACAAGTACCTCTTTCAACTATTATACTCCCAGAAAATACAGGATTTTAAATGAAAATATGAGACATTCAATTAAATTTATAAAGAAATGAAAAGTTCCAGATAATAATGAAATTATAATCGATATTCAAAAACAAGCAGGTGAAGAAATATAATTTTTTTTGGCAAAGTTATATACCAAATCTCTAAATGATAAAGATTTACTAAAGAAATTATAAATTACATACCTATCAGTCTTTAATCAATTTTATACAAATTTTTTACCAATTACAAATACAGAATAGGATGGTTTTCAACTAAACAAAAGAAAAAGCTGGATTTAGAAGTGGTTTTAGTATAATGGATCATATCTACATATTGGGAGACATAAAAAAAAACAATAAATATGAGCTGCAATTATGGTTTGGATTTATATATTATGAAAGGTAATTGATTCTATAAGCATTTCTTTAGTGATTAAAGCATTCAATCATCAATATATAGACTCAGGATACTGTCATTTTCTGAAGAATATTTATAAAATAGAACAATAATTAGATTACATAATATTGGAAAGATTAACATTGAGCATGACAGGATGACTCCAGATTTCCAAAACTTTTTATATTAGTGCTGCAATAAGTATTTTGTGAATTAAAATTGGAAGCTAAAGGCATAAAAGTAAATTAAGATTATTTAAATTATTTAGATTTTGCAGATATTGTAATTGTTATTGTGTATAATGCTCCAAAGCTTCAGGATAAATTGTAAGAGTTATCAGATGAAAGTAAAAAAGTAAGACTAGAAGTTAATGTAAAAAGACTAAATTAATGTTTAATGGATTTTCTCTTTCCACATCACCCCTGCACACTTTCTTATTTCATTCACCCATTTTACATGTGGTCTCTTTCTGGGTCTTTTACAATTTCTTGGAATCCAGTTTAAGATTTCAATTGTCCATCTATTATCATCTCTTTTATCAATATGTCCAGCCCAACTCCACTTCAATCTTTTATTTTTTTCAATGAGGTCAGTAACACCTGTTTGTTCTGCTACCCATATATTGCATTTTTAATCTTTTCTTGTTACTCCCAACATGCATCTCTCCATACTTCTTTGAGTGGTCTGAAGTCTCTGTATTCTTCTTCTATTAAATGTCCAAGTCTCAGATCCATAAACACATTTATTAGAAATCTTTTTTTTCAAAGACATAGGCATATTTCCTTTTAGTATCAAGTTATTTCTACCAAAAGCACTCCAACCAAGTTTAATTCTATGATTAATTTAATCCATTATGTTCTCATCTGTATTAATAATCTGACCAAGGTATTTGTAACTGTTAATTTCTTCTAACTCATCATAATCAATCTTTATTTTCATACTTTGAGAAAATCCATTAAACATTTCTTTAGTCTTTTTAACATTTATCTTTAATTATACTTTCCTACTTTCATCTGATAACTCATGCAACATTTCCTGCAGCTCTAAAGCATTGTTTGCAAAAACAATTACATCATCTGCAAAATCTAAATGTCTTAAATAATCTTCATTTACTTTCACTCCTTTAGCTTCCCATTTTAATCCACAAAATACTTCTTGCAGCACTGATATAAAAAGTTTTGAAGATATAGAGTCACCCTGTCTTACACCCTTCTCAATTTTTTTTTCCAAGTAGCATTATGTAATCTAATTGTTGCTGTTGCATTTTTATAAACATTCTTTAAAATATGACAATATCCTGGATCTATGCCTTGATGATCCAATGCTTTAATCACTGGATAATATTTGTAAAAATGCAATAGCAACAATTAGATTACATAATAGTACTAGAAAGGTTAACATTGAGAAGGGTGTGAGACATGGTGACTTCATATTTTACAACAGTGCTGCAAGAAGTATTTTGTGGATTAAAATGCAAGCTAAAAAAGTAAAATTAAGTGGATATTATTTAAGACATTTAGATTTTATAGATGATGTAGGTGTTTGTGAAAATAATACTTCAAAGTTTCAGGAAATGTTGCATGAGTTATGAGATAAAAATAAGAAAGTAAAACTAAAACTAAATCTTAAAAAGTCTAAAGTAATGTTCAATGGATTTTCTTGAAAGATAACAACAATGATTGATTATGATGAGTTAGAAGAAATTAACAGCTATAAATACTTGGTCAGATTATTACTATAGATGGAAACATAATGGATGAAATTAATCATAGGATTAAACTTGGTTGGAGTACTTTTGGTAGAAATAATTTGACATTAAAAGCAAATGTCTCTGTGTTTGAAAAGGAGTTTTACTAAATAGTTTTACCACTTGTTCTTATAGATATGAGATTTGAAAACTTAATGGAAGAGCAATACAGGGACTTTAAACCACTCAAAAAAGTGTGGAGAGATGCATGTTAGGAGTAGTGAGAAGGGATAGAAAATGCAATACATAGGTAAAATAACAATCAGGTGTTATTGACATCATTGAAAGAATTAAAAGACTGAAGTGGGGTTGGGCTGTACATATTCCTAGAAGAGATGATAATATATGGACAATTGAAATCTTAAACTGTATTCCAAAAGTTTGTAAAAGATCAGGATGAATGGATAAAATAAGAAATTATGCAGGGGTGATGCAGAGAAAAGAAGTTACAGATCTGAGATGGATTGAACTTGAAGAGACTTTCATCTTGCAGGGTATTGATAATGGTTGATGATGATGATTAATGTACACATTATATATATATATATATATATATATATATATATATATATTGATAGTTTCTGGTCTTCTTACCCTTTACTGACATGAGCCAACTAGCTCGAAATCATGATCTAAAGGTTGGGGACAACGAAAGAGATATTGACTTCTATCTCTCTCAGCATTTATGTAAACAAAAGGTTGTTAGGAGCTATTGGTAAAGCTCCATCTAGTGATCATAAACATATATATATATATATATATTGATACTAAAATTTTCATCATAAATATATTTTGCAGATTCATCCATGTATGATTTGGACTATAAATATACTGACGATTTGACTTATTCACACAAGCCATCAATAGAATGATAAATAGAACATTTTTATGCAGAATTCCTAGAAACAACTTAATGAAAACTATTTTATAATATAAATTTCAATAAGTTAAAAAATAGAATTCATGTCATAAAATGTTTTTATGTTATTTTTGCAAATACTGTGTAAACATACGTTTTTATATCTGTATTTTATAGAAATAATGAATAGTTGAAATGGAAAAATAAATAAATAAATGGTTTATAAACTAAAAAAATCCAAGATTTGGAAAGAAAAAAATGTGTTAAAAAATTTATGGTAGTTTGTTTTTTAAAAAAATGCTGTTAAATTTGTGATTTATAAAAATAATATTGATTTATAAAAAATATTTACTTATTATGCGCATATATATATATATATATATATATATATATATATATATATATATAAATCATATATATATATATATATATATATATATATATATATATATAATTATATGATTTTTTTTCAGGTTGATTGTGTGAATGGATACCTTGTGCGGTTTAGTTTATTGTCAGAATAATAAAATTTAATGGTTCTTTTATCACAACCCAGACTACCATCTTCTAATATTTGGATGTTGCATATACTCATAAGAAATTAAGTATTAAGTTGTTGTTATTACAAATAGTTTAATGGGATATTGATACTTTGAAGTAAAGATTTTATTGTATTATGTCAAATAAACTGAAGTCATTTCCATTTTTATTGCACTAAATAAAGTAAATACTATTTAAAAGTAAAAAAACAACAACAACAACATTACCATGACCATATTATAGAGGAATGATATAAACATTATTCCTTATAAAATGTAGATCTTTATTTCTGTTTTTCAAATTGTTTTTTTTTTCTTAATAATCTAGCATATTTATTTTGTCATTATAAATGAGAAATTACACAACATAAAAAGCTTTGTATGTTTTAAAAATGACTTTTCTAAGCTATTAAAAATATCTAAAGCAACAACTTATATACAATCCATAAATAATAGTTGTAAAAATAAAAGTTCAGGTTATATATTATATTAGATGAACTAAATAGATATCCTCTAATAGAATATTTTATGCTTGTGAAATATGCATGATAAGAAAAACATTTGTTGAGAGTAATCTTGTAATTTGAAGTTTGGTTAAATATAAAATGTCTTCAATAAAGAATTATATAAAAAATGTAAAAAAGTAAAATTTCATCGCAAGAATTGATAGAGAGAAAAATATAAGTATTTGACCATTTAAATGTCTAATAAATAGAAAATTAAAAATCTTAATTTTTCTTATAACACAATTGACTAATTAAAAGAAACGATGCCATAAAATGTGAACAGATATCATTAAAAATGATGTGGAACATACTTACATTTCCTCGGAAGTAAATTCATGAAAAAAATATAATGCACTGATAGATATTAAGTTAGATATTTGATGATGATGATGAAGACAGTGAAGTTATTGCTATTTGAAGAATGATTTTCAAGATATTTAAAAAGTATAACAAATAATATTTGTAGTAATAAACATTTCTTGTTATTAATGTATAAATTGCTAAAGAATTTAAATTTATATTGCAATTTTTTTAACAATTGAAAAATTAAAAAGCCAACTTGTGCATCTTAAAATGACTCAGAAATATCTTAATTACAATGAGAACAATAATTATCTCTGTAGAAAATAAGTAACAAAATTTGAATCCATAATATAATTTAAAATTCATCATTACTCACATATTTTGCAATTAAAGTGTTTGAATAATTTATTAATTCTAATTTGTATTTGTTTCTACACATCATCATAATGCTAAAAGTTGTAAATTCACTTGATATATGTTAAATATTGGTTTTACTTAAAAATGAGAAAATATACAGCTTTGAAAAATTTTCTCTCATTATATATATATATATATATATATGATATATATAGGCAATACAAGATTAACTATATATATATATATATATATATATATATAAAGTTAATCTTGTATTGCCTGTGATGGAAATCTAGTCAAAATTATATATGGAAAAAAAACAACTAATATTTAAGTTCTGTGATACTGATACAAACACTTTTGCTGGTCAAAGATTAAAAGAAAGCAAATAAGGTTATTAAAAAAAAACAAGGAACATATCTTTTTTACATTCAAAATATAATTATCATATTTGACATTATTGTTATATATTCTAGCAAAACATTTTTTATTGTTGTTTTTGAAATCATTTATCCATCATTTTTTATTTCTTCATCCCTAATAAAACCTAAGGACATTCAAAACAATAATCTAACTTATCATATGATTCTTTTTAAATCATACTGTTTATTCTATTTATTAAGGCCATACTTATGGTAATAATCAGTCTTTATATTGGAAATTTTCAATAGAAGTTATTTTTTAATGAGTAGTTTAGTAAACTTTTTAAAAAATCAGTCAATTATATTATTTCTTTAACTAAAAATAAAAGTATATAAGAATCTGTAACCCTCTTCTATTAATATATACTTTCTGATGCACATTATGTTATATTTTACTAAAATCATTTTATATATTCATTGCTATATTTCTTTTTATAGTATTTAATTATAAATGATCTAATAAAATTTCTGCGTATATTTTTTAAAAATTTAAGCTATGATGTAATCAGCCAAAAAAACTATATAATTCTGCTTGCAAAATGAAATCATCAATTTAGTAACAGTTTTGATATTATATCCAACATTTAACTAAAAGAGAGACTGCCTTCAATTAATTTAATCAATTAGCTACGTATTTTTATTATTATTATTTTGTCAAGAAATTGTGCAAATATACAAATATTTTATGGCACTTTTTAATTAAATATAGTATTATAAATAATATACCTATATTTAAAATGTAAAATAATAATTATAATAGTTTTAAAATAAGTAAATTAGTTAAAATTGTACAGATAAATATTTTTATATCTTTCCTGCTTCAAAAAAACGTCAAAAAAATGGTGTTATTTATTATCTGATTTCAATCTTTTAAAATAAATCAATTATTTAAAATTTTATTTAACATGCTTCTATTTTTTTAATCAATGTCAAATTCTAGATATATGCTTTAAAATATTAACTTTAAATATACACTTTGAAATAAATTCAAAGATGTTTAAAATTACAAAAAAATCAAAAAAATAGCATGCTTTGACTTTTATGAATAGTTATTGCTTCATAATTTGCAAGATATTGACCATAGAGATAATTTGGAACTTAAAAATTATTTCTGTATTGCATATTAATTCAAAACAATTTAATTAATTAATAAACTGGAATATTTACTGGAATGGAAATATATGGTAATGTTATTTACCGACTGTGAATGACAAGACAGTATTTAAATTAAGTCCACGACATATTTTTATATAGATGATCAAACTGTTATTTAATTTCTTTTTATAAATATTAAATAACTAAAGTTATTAAAGATGAATGAAACAAAGTATCACAATTAAAGGTATCACATAGGAGAGCCCCTACAGAACAAAATTGCAAAAAATATATTTGTAATAAATTTAGCATTTTATCTTATGTTATTTATCAGAACATTTTAAAATCCATTTTACATTATTAAAATTTTAAAATTCATGCAAAAATATCACACATTAATTTAATATTTTAATTAACAAAAGCAATAGAAATATTTTGGAGATTGAAAATAGATGTTAAGGTATTAACTGACAATGGTTGCAAAGTCAATACTTAAGTTCACAAAAATGCTTTTATATAATTAGTCTGAGCTACTAATTTTAATTTATCCCCTCATAAATATTAAATATTTATAAACTGAATACTACAACAATTAAAAATATCAAATAGAGGATTCTAGGAAATAAAGACTTTAATATCTTCCCCATTAAAAAAATTTAATAAAAAGTAAAGTAATTCTTTTTATCGTCTGTATGCAATCTCACAATTTAAATATAAAACTAATATGATTATTAAATATTGTATCTATAACATTTTAATTTAAAAATTACTTACAGATTTAGATTATTTTGCAGCTATTTTCAGTAATAGTTTTTTTATTCTGAGACTTTTGTATAAGCATTTTTTCTATTGTATAAATGAAACTTTTTTTAAAAATATCAAAAGTTTCTTTTTAAATTAAATATACAACCTAAATTACTTTATTTTTTACATGATATGATAGACTAATGACATTATGGATTAATGTTTGAAAATACTTTAAAAAATCCTGTTTTATATATATATTAAAAATCATAAAAATCTTCTAAAGATTGTGTATAACTTTTTCTGGAAGAAATTTCTAAATTATTAAGGATTTATGATGTTTCCAGTTTTCATATATGTAAAGTGTTGATGTTCGATCTACTTCTCTTATTCAATGTGAATGTTGTAAAATGTTTGCACTTTTAAAGATAACATAAAATTGTTTTTCCCAAATGGTGTGTTTACAGTTTGCAATGCCAATTTTAATTAGTTCTCTGCTTAGTTACAACACAGCTAAACTTTTCTTTAAAAATACATGGAAAAATGTCATTAAATTATTGTTTACTTATTAAAATCCATAAACGTCTTTTAATTATTATTATATGTGTATGTATAGTAAATCATAATCATTAGATAAAAGTTATTATTTTATATAAATTATTTTTCACATATAAAGATGAAGTGTGATAAACAGAGTAGCCAAAAATCAAAAAAACATTAATCATAAAAAACAATTAGCCAAACACTTTCGGTACTGTATTGGAACTGAATGTTTAATATTCCAGTGCATGCTCAGTGGAACACTTGTGTTATGCTGATTGATAATGATTTTAGACTTTGCAATAAACTAACCCTCTTTCAACTTCATTTTTCTATCATTTGATTCATTCCACACAGTAGTGATATTTTGGTGATGAAACTCATGCCCACAACTCCTTTCATGTTTTGAAAAAAACAGAATTAACCTGTAAATCATTTTTAGGTTTTGAATACTGATAAAGCACTTGATAAATTGTTTTTTGCGATTAATGTTTTTTGAATTTTGGCTACTCTGTTTATCATGTGTTATACATGAAGAATAATTTTCATTATCTAACAGAGATTTTGTATTATTTATTTTATACAAATACTTTTTGATGCATCACAATCATGACTATTTGTTGATGTCATGGATATTGTGCACTGCATTGAAAGCAGATTTAGCTAAAATAATAACAACAATATTAAGGACTTTTCTTCATTGCATATAAACACTTTTTTATGACTTATTACATATAGAAATAATGAAGTATTATTAATTATATATATATATATATATATATATATATATATATATTGTAACGGTCAAATATGTACATTCGTGGAACAAAATCTAGAACTCTGATAAATTATTCTAAGGCCAACCAGTTTTATGGTGGTGGAAGCCACGACTCTGGCCTAACCCTAATTCCTCTACCATTGCTCAGAGATTTACTACCTTGTGGATGACAGAGTTGAGGTCACAGCAGTATTTCCCTTCTTCACGTGCTGGCAGTAGCACAACAGTAGAACAAAAGTCTATGGTATTTCAGCGCTGTAGCAAGTATAGTTATATAGATATCTTGTGGCTAGGGTATTTGTGAATTAAACAATAAAATAAATGTTAATAACTAATCATAAATAATTATTAAACTATGAAATGATTTTGAGTCAGTGAGCAAGACTAAGACATACAATCAATTTAAATTTAAGGTTAATTTAATAAAGTTTAGTTTGAAATAATAAATAAACAATATTACACTGGTTAAGTGGTTGTTCTCACTCACAGGTGGTTAAAGGATGTTTACATTAAAATTGGGTTCACACACAAGTGATGATTTTAGATATAATTTTACATAGCTGAGTTTTACATAGTTTGGTATACATATATAGGATATAGATAAAATCACTCGCAGGTAATATTAAGTTTTTTTTTTTTTTGTTACAAAGATCTAGATTTCTCAATATTTATGCACTTCCGGTTTATATATATATACACATAGTGTTCTAATCACTCGCAGGTGATTGCAATTCCTATGTTACAAATTAGATTACTTAGCTATATATATGTGAATCTATCACTCGCAGGTGATGAAATTATAATACATTTACATTTTCATGAGCTTTAATATTATTTTATAACTAAAGGAATTTGCTCATGATTATCTATGTCTACTTTATGCTATTTAATTGGATATAGATCTGCTTTAGTAGTTAGTGGATGTGATTATAATTAATTATAAAGAATATAGTATTTAAGTTAAGCGCGAATAATTGATGTACTCTTTATATAGATAATTTGCCTATCAATTTGGATTCGAATTCAGATCAATGCTGAAATAATACATGATAAACTGATTATGGGCAGCCAGAATTCAGATACTGAGGTGTATATAGAACATATAACTCTGGGTCCCTGTCTCTCATATATATACCTTTTTCATGGGATTTTACCAAAACAGTTCCCTTCAACCGAACTCATTGCTGTGAATAGAAGACCTTTAGTCCGGCTGATCGAGCAATTTATTTTATGTGGGAGCTTTATGCTCCATGAGAGTCTCATGCTCCATTATTAAGGATGCAGAATGAGAGGCACATACCACTCCCATCTGAATAAGATAATGCCCGAACTAAGTGTACTGGTGTAGCCTTAACAGGTACTACCAGTAAAGAAATACAGCAATAAGTGAGTTATGCCATAGCATTTCTAAAGGACATATTGCCCTAGTGAAAGAGTTAAATTCATTATTGCTTTTCTGTCATGGCTTGATTCCCATATATTTACACTCTTTGAAAACAAGTGGTACACAATGCAAGATGGATGGCCCATGGGCCTTCCTATCAGTGATGTTTTATCTAGCATATATTTAAATAAATATGAGCTATCGATCATTCCAAAAGATCACAATATCAACCAAGACTTTACATATATTCATTATGTAGATGATATCTTTATCATAACCTCTAAAGATAATACTTTAAATATACAACGTGATTTACAAAACTTAACCAAACTTTCATTCACCATCACATATGAAAATAATAAAGAACTCAAATATCTCGACCTCTCTTTATCGAAAAATCGTCACTTAATAGATTACAAAATGATTGTTAAATCATTTGAAATTCGCAGCTGTATCCACCCTAACTCTAATTCACCTGAATCACATAAATTTGCTGGCCTTAATGCATTTTATGTAAATATGAAGCAGACAGGAAAGAAAACATAAACAACTATATTAAAGATCTATTAGCAGCAGGGTTCAAATTCAAAGCTATTAAAAATAAAATCATAAAATTTAATAATACAATAAACAATAATGTACCTCACACCAATATACCTAGAATAACAATCCCCTACATTCCTAAAATATCTAACAAACTAATGAAATCATTAAACAATAAATTTAACATAGCAGTTAGAATTCCACCTAATTCTAATAGATTGATTAACAACTCTAAAGACCACATTGATCAATCATTCACCCACATGTGATGTACTCCATTGCCTGCCCTCAGTCTGGATGCCATACTATATATTATGGTAAAACGAAAGCTACAATCAATACTAGACTGGCTCAACATCTTTACACATTTAACAGAGCTCAGAAGAACAACAACACATCCTCTGTGTTTTTGGAGCATGCTAAACAATCTGGACACAACTTCACACCCACCAATCCCATAATATTGTGTTCAGAATCAAATGATCACAAAAGAAAAAATAAAGGAGGCATTTTACATCAATGGAAACATCCATGCCATTAATAGAAAAGACACTTGCTTCGAGATCTCGAAGAAATGGGCTATGTAATACTAGCTTATTTGAATATTTGTATTTGCATGTATTTTATTATACATTTTATGAAGGCTATGAATATGAGGCATGGATCTTCAAAAACGTTAAGCCAATTAACTTTAATACTAATTTATATCTTCTCTAATTAACAATTATAAATAAGTGTTTTTTGTTTTATATAATCATATAACAAAATTTAAGACGATAAATCTAGTTTCCTTCATGAAACTACACAGCATCAGTTCATATGATAGTATTAATAATTATACTATTAAGGAAAATTTATGAATCCAACTTAGAAGGCTATCTATATAGGCTTTTATTTATTTAAGGAGGACTACAGCATAGTAAAGAAAATTACAATATAAATTTATAGATTTATGCTGCATTTTATCATCTCGACTAGATACCATTTAAATATCATATTTAAAAGCAAATCTATCTGATAAGTTTGTAATCATATCTCAATTAAGATATTTTATCCATTTCAAAACAAGGTTTTTAGTTTGTGCATTATTACACATATTACATATATACACGAAATGACATATATATGTGTGAGAATCTAGATTTACTTCTCACTAATGATTTAATTATGAATAAAACCTGGTTTTGAATACATATAGCACAAACTATAAAATAAGCAAAATTTAATAAGATTAGGCATAGTTTTAGAAAATGTGATATATATATATATATATATATATATCACATTTTCTAAAATCCGATCTCCAGAAGTAAATCTTACAATATATATATATATATATATATATATATATATATATATAGTATAAGATTTCATGCAAGTGAAATCTGAAATTTAACTTTAGCATATTTTAAAAGAAATTTCTGTAATGTTATTTGGTATTTCATTGATTTAGTTTAAAAGTTAGAAGTTGTTTATAATTAATGAAAGCAATTATTATCACTAATCTAAAATATATATATAACAACTGAGAATTTTGATTATTGTTCTAAAACAGATTATTTAATAAAGGTTATTAAACGTTGAATATAAATGATTTTAAACAAATTAAAATAAATACGCAAAACTAAATCAATCACCAATAACTTTAATTCGTAAACCAAGACATAAGGTATTCGATCCAATAAATTAAATGTCCTATCTAATTAAGATGCAATTCAGAAAATTAGGCAAGAGATTAAATTAAATTTGGAAAAACTCAGGCAAGATTTTAGGTTAAATCAAGAAAATAAAATACATTTAGAACAAGTTTAGTTTACATTATTAATATAACTATTATGGCCATTACTTTAGAGTTAGCTAGCATTTTAGATTTGAGTTTAGTTGAAGATTTAAATTTGAAGGAATGATTACCATTTTTTCTTTCTCTTCTGGCAGGTTCTCTTGGCTGTTTCCTCATCTTTCTCGGCATCAGGTAGCTGTTCATTGGAGGTGGAAAGGCAAGATTTTGAACCTTTACCCCGATATGATCTTTATTAATTTTTTTATCAATACTTTACTAAAAAGTTAGAATGAGTGAGTCTGAGTGTCCTAAAAATGGCTGCTATCACTTATATATCCATACACCCCCCTCTCTTTCATTACATAATGTTTTTGACAAGTTTTCCTAGTTTATTTGCTTATTGCCAGTAATCGCGGAAGCCTGCTGTGGCAAACTTTTAATTAGGTCAAATTAAACTCCTTAACATGCTGTAATTTATGCAATCTTTTAATTTAATTCCAATTTTAATTCTAAATATAAACTGCATCAATTCAGTATCAGAAAGGATTGCTGTTTCTGGCGTCACTTTGACTAAAAAAACAAATCTGACATTATAGAAAAACATTTTGCTATATATGCAAATCGACCGTTTTAATTTACTGATATATGCAGAATTATATAATTTCAAATATCACTAATTTAGTAAATATTTTAAAATAAAGAAATCTTAATGTTTTGAATCCTATTAACATTATTCTTCTAGCATATATGTAGTCTAAAGTTACACATATGACTCGTTTGTCATTTAATTAGTATTTTATATATATATATATATATATATATATATATGCATATCTTAGAGACTCATATCTATATAAATGAACATTTCTCTCTATATGTAAATATATACGCACACATACATGATTACACTTATTTAAGTTTAAATTAGGCATGTTTTTACGGTATTATTAATAAGATATATGAGAATTTGGTGGTATTTATATATAAAAGAATACTACTATTATATATAGTAGGTGAAACAGTTGGATTGTACAAGCTGACTGTTTCAATTGTGCCATTACAATTGTTATTAGCTAAATTTATCATAATGTGCATGAAAGAGAATGCTGAACAAAAAATCATCACATTTTTATCTAAAAAGGAAGCTGTAGGACACCCAAGTTTAAACCCTACAAGATCCAAGTTCTAAAAGCTTTAGAAAGAAAGAGAGTGGGTCAACAATTATATTCTTTATTTGTTTGTGTGTTGATAGAAAGGTAATACACACATTTAAACTATTCAATATTTAATTTTTCTGTTAAAAAGCAAAGTTATAACACATATGTATAGGCAGTGTATGTGTAAGCTATTGAATTGTTTTATATTTCAGATATTAATCTTTCTTTAAAACTAACCTATGCTTGATCAATTTTAATATCTTATTCTATACTTCTATTTTTGCTTTTCTATAATTGTAATTGGGATTTAAAAGCTAAGGATTTAATTTTAAAATATTAGGGTTATAATTTCTAAACTAGCATTCATATTATTTTAATGGACAGTTTATGAATGATTTGAAATGATAAAGTATGTGTGTACATTACATACAAAAATTTACATTTATTATATATTGAAAGGAAGAAGGGTTAAATCTGTCAAATTATTTTTTTTTTACAATTTTGTGTTAAGGGAGAAAATCTGTTGAATCAGATATATATTTTTGTAGCAATTTTGTTTTTATAAATGATTGTTTGTCATTTTGGAGCTTAAGTTTGGTGGGAACTCTAATTTTGAAATTGTCTCATCTTAAGATCAAAAGAAAGAAGCTCCAATTTTAGATATTACAGATATACGTGAGGAGAAGGGATTAAGACTATTTTTTTTCCTTTGAAACAAAAGTTTGTCTGAAAACCAGGTGTGTGATTTTTTGAATTGGTCAAAAATAGCAAGTCACACTATCACTCTAATTGGGTGAGTTGACTCAAAAATCAGATATGAAAGCAGTCTGGAAAATCAGTTGAGATTATTATTATTATTATAATATTTGTGATAGAGACCTTTTTAAAAAAATATTGAAACTAAAGCAGACAAACATTTTTAATTCTGCTAGATAACCTTTTTTTTTAGAAATCATTTTTTATATCAAGTTTTGAATGTTGAAAATATAAGGATGGTGGGGTAAGAAAAAATATATATGTTCTGTCTGTCAACCAGACTCATCATCAACTAGCACAGCATATAGGAAAGAAAAGATGTCTTGTCTGAAAAATAATATTCTACACCTTTCAACTGACTGAGAGAAATAAGATGTTTTTAAATAGAAAGAAGAAAGCATCCACCTGCATTTGAAGGTGATCAGGAAAATCTACTGATAAATATTAAATCAAGTCCAATTAATTGTTCCAGTAACTAAGTTTAAACCCCAGGCAATTTATAAACGTGAAAACAACTGCTGTATTTCATCCACTAAAAGAATCATGCTTGACAGGAAGAAAAGAAAAATTAATATAATGATTTCCAAATTGTCCACTAAAGCAAATAACCTCAATAGAATCATCATCATCAAATAAGATTACACCTCAAGAAAGAGATTGTTCCAAAGTAAAATGGAAATGGTAGCTGCAGAAATATAGACATTATACAAGATAAGTTTGAGCCCTTGGAAGTTCACCACAAAACAAAAGATCGGTGATATGACTTTTTATATCTATTTTCTTTATGATATCAGAGTCTTAATAAAATTTTAGCAATAAAGTGGTATAGTTTATTTAAAGAACCTTTAAAGACAATTCAGATCGATTAAAGCCAATAATTTCTTACCAATAATAACCTTGAGCTTCATAAGTGGTTTTGAATGTATCAAAATTATTTGTTTATTGATTTACAGTTATGAAATATTAATGTGTAAAATAATTTTTTGTAGTATTATTTTGGTTGTAAATAATATTTTGGTTTTTATGGGGTAAACACACACCTACATACTAATATTTTTACATATGTATAATTGTGTGCGAATGTGAAGTAATAAGCAGTATTAAAATATTAAATTATTTTGTTTTAAGAAAGTATAGGTTTCATCTTAGAAGGGAGGGGGAGAAAATGTTTTAAAACTTGTTTCTAAAACTTGCTCTTTCCAATTTTATTAACATTTATTTTTGTCATTCTACTTACATGTTAGATTTATAGGGGTATGTGTGGGAAAGAGAAAAGAAAGAGAAAAAAGTGTTTATTATTTTTTTGAGACATTTTCTCACGGTGTGAAAATCATTGTCAACATTTACGGGAAAGGGAAAAGGATTTAAAAATTAATGTTATGATTTTAAAACAGTCGATTATGATTATTGTTGTTGTTAATATAAAATTTCATGTAGATATAGAAATTTTTATGTATATGTTAGAAATGCAGCAATAAATATTAGTTTGTGTTATTAAACGAGGCGTATATATTTCATTAAGAGTAGTCTTTATTAAGTGTGATCATTCATCATCAAGGTGAATATTAGTTATTTAAGTTCCAATTAGATATACTAAAATTAAGCAATAATTATGAATTTCTTTATAAAAATTAGGTTTAGGATTAAGCTTAGTCCTAAAGCTGTGGTTGAAACCATTGTCATTATCGTTATCATTATCATCATCATCATCATCATCAATGTTTTAATTAATGAGCTGTTTAACTATTTAAAGGCCATAAATAAATATTGATTTCATAGTATTTAGTGATATCTTAGTAATATTATAACCACCATCCCATCATCTATTTCATGGAAGGATGAGTGAATTGCCATCCTAAATTAATAGTAATCTGAGCTAGTAAAACTTATAAAATATTGATACACATTTGTTATGTTAAGATCTAAGAAATTATTTCTGTCTAATGAATTCCACTTTAGTTTAAAGATGTTTTATGTTTACTTAGATATTAGTGCATACAATGATATGGCTCTAAAAGCAAAATCTTTTCATTTTTATTAGAAATAAAGTACCAAAAAGGGATTCAAACCTGGTACATGTAAAAAGGTTATTAGATATAACTGTGTCTAGATTCAGATAATCTAGTGGCGCCCTGCTAGACCATATTCACTTGGTATTTGTTTAAATATGCACTTAACATCAAACAAGAAATGAAAGTGGAGAAAATATACTGTCTGTATACCTGAGAAGATATTTATTGAGTTACTAGTATACCTGAGTTATAATAGTTGTCATTAATAATTTGTTTATAATTATTGATATTGTGATATCTTGAGAAATCTAATTATAGAAATATGTTTCATTTAATCCAATGACCCTTAATTTGATTGATGACTCAGTCTGATCTTTGTTTAATAGATTATGCTCAGCAAGTTACAATGTTTAATTCTTTTCTTTTTGATATAAAATTTTTATTACCATTTTTCATTTATTAAGCCAAATATTTATAGTTGAATCTTTTCTTAATTATTTAATACATTTGGATCATTTGATCATCTTTATTAAGTTACAATGAATATAATATTTGAATATTTGAGATTTTAATAATATTTGTATTTTTGAAAAATCCAAAGATATTTTAATATACAATTAAATTTCTCTTTGATCACTTTATTTATGTTACAATGGCAATATGTTTGAGATAAGCATTTTGATGTTTTCATATATTTTTGGCTACAATGCCTTTGGACTTAGGTAAAAATATTTATAATGGTAATATTTTATCTTAATATCTTTTAAACACCTTTATTAAGTTACAATGGACGCCCAACTGAGGCTTGATATGTTACCATATACCTGGAAAAAGGAGTCTATAGAATGATGGGAGATCTGTCGTTAAAAAGAGAGAAAATTTTTTTTATTAGTAAATTTTTTTTTTTCAGTAAAAAAATTTTTTTGTCTTACAAAATTGTCTTAGCTATATAGTCTCATTTTAGATTTGTGTGTGATGATGTTTAATATGATTTAATTTTTCATTGATGATGATAAAGTGGGTACAACCATAAAACAGCTTAGTTTTGTTTTTATCAATTTTGAAAATAGATGAATATCACATCTTAAGACAAATGTGAAATAAATGATAGATTTTTTTTTTGAAATATTAGAATAATTTATTGCCAAATAGGACAGGCATAGTAATAGTGATAAATTATGGAGTAGTAGTCTCATGTGTGTTTGGGGAGTTCATTTTGTAGAAAATTCTATGATTTTGGAAGTTGGATTGGATATTTGATCATTGGAGTTTGGTTGGTTAGATTGCAGTTTTGATGATGAGTGAAGAGTTTTGTCATTGCCTTGAGAATGCTATGTATTCATGTAACCCATGAATGATCAAACCCATTCACTCCTCCAACCCAATTTAGAAGTTATCTTTATTTTATCATGAAGCAGTTAACAGCAGTTCTGCCATGATATCAGCCTATAAGTCTCCAAGACAGAGAGCAAGCCTTAGTTTTCTGTAGTCTATAATAAGCAGGGCATTCCTTGATACTTGCCACATAAGACTCCAAGAGAGAGAGCAAGGCATAGTTTATCCACTTAGACCCTAAAACTTAAAAATAATTCTTTTATTGCAACAGAGTTTGCATCATTCAATCAAGGGTTGTTGTAGTTAATAGTGATCGAATTGGGATGATCTTCTGAGTGCTCATGATGCATTGTGTGATTATAGTGCTGTGACTGAATTCTTTTATTTGTCTCATGATTGTGAACTGCTAGTCATTCTGTGAACTGTCAATATCTGTCAGATCTCTAGGAGAATGGATGAATGTATAATTTGGGCTATTGCAGACAGACATGCACTATATAGATTATTGTTGTGTAGTTCATCAAATAAGGTCATTAAATATTTTTTTTGTATTTGTAATGCATGATAAGGTGAAAAGCAAATCAGTCAGTTAGTCAAAGATAGGTGTCAGACAAGGAAAGAATGTGTAGGTTTTTGGTGGTCAGGGAAGCACAGATGGGATATATATATATATAGTTTTGAAAAACATGAGTGAACTAAATAATACTACTGAGGATGTTATGGATGAGGATGGTGTCCCAATCCCAGGGATCAGTGATAGTTTTTATACTGATGAAGATGATAAGGAGGTTTCCCTTAAAAAACAAAAAAGAAGAGAGGAAGTAGAGAAAGATGCCTCTAAAGTTAGCAGTAATATGGCCTCAAGTGTGGAAGTAGATGAAGTGAGCCAGACTCAGATAGCGAAGAAAGTACCATCAGAAGTGGAATTGATGATGCAGATGCTTAAAAGGATAGAAGAAAGTAATAAAAGTCTAGAACAAAGTGTAAAAGATCTAAAAGAAGATAATAAAAGTCTAAGAAAAGATAGTAAGCAAAGTATAACAAGTTTAAGAGAACGTCTAAAAGAAGATAGGAAGAAGAGTATAGAAAGTTTAGGACAAAGGTTATGTCAATCTATAGACAAAACTACAGAAAGTATAATAGAAGATAGTCAAGGCTTACCAGTGGTAAAAGATAAGCTAGATAGGCAGACCACTGAGAATAAGGACAGGGATGAGAAAGTAGATGAAACAATAGGGAAAACAGCTAGTACACTAAGAGAGGATAAGTTCCCAGAAGTAGAAAAACTGATAGTAGCTGCAAAACCAAGTCTCCTAGTAAAGAGAGTACATGAAGAGATGGACAGAGAGCCAATTGGGGTAGACTATAATGTGAAAAGAAGGAAAAGAGAGTGGGAGGAAAAACTTCATGCACCAGATGAGGTGATAAAATTAAGAGAATCTATATCTCTGAAAAATTCAACTGCTCTGGAAAAGACAAACATAAACTATATCTGGTACAGAGAATCAATCTCTCTGAAAAGTTTAAATGTCCATTATATATGGTACAAAGAATCAATGTCTTTAGAAAATTTAAGTGTGCCTTATATTTGGTACAGAGAGTCAACCTTTCTAGAAAATTTAAAAATAAATTATATATGGCCCAGAGAATCCACCTCTCTGGAAGATTTAAGGATGAATGATATCTGGTATAGTATATAAAGTCAATCTCTCTGGAAAATGTAAAAATGCATTATATATGGTACAGAGAATCAATCTTTCTGGAAAGTTTTAAAATAAAGCATGTATGGTATAGAGAGTCAATCTCTCTGAAAAACTTTAAGGCATATTACATATGGTACCATGAGTCCATATTTTTAAATGGAGTATGTAATAGGAGGTTATATAAAATAAATCCTCTGGATATGTTTTATAAATATCCAGTCAAGATGAAAAATGGAAATATTAAAAATGGACTGGATGTATGTGTGCAACTTTATGCAGACCACAATATGATTTGAAAAGAAAAGGACCATTCCAAATTACTAAAAAGATAGGAGAGAATGTTTTTATGCTTGCTACTCTTGATGGGAATAAGGGAACCTATAATACTAAGAGTTTGATCCCTTATACTTCAGCAGAGTAGCTTGGCAAAGATCTCCAAATAAATTACTTGAAGTTTTCTACTGAAAAGGGGATTTGATAGGCATCTAGATGATGTTTACAAGTAGTTAAAAATTTACTGTAAATATATACTATAATTAAACAGTGCAGATTATTTATTAATTGATGCTTATTTAATCATGTTATTACATTTTTATTTTAGATGAAAATTCACAAGTATATTAAAATTAAATAATTAAACAATGAATTATTTTTAGATAATATATCTGTGTAATTTTCATTATATCTCAAAACTATCATCATTTATACTTGTTTTTCTTAGGTCTAAGTGAAATTAGTTCCACTTTTACTTGCTTTGTAATTAAATAATAGTATAAACAAGATGATTATTTATATTTATTACAGGTGACTTTAGAGATTTCATTAATTCCTAAACATACACCATGCAATCCAAAGACAATAATAGATTTATTTAAACTTTATATGAATTAGTGATATATAATCATAATAACTGTTCAATATTACATAAGTTTGACAATTAATAAAATATCTGATCACACATAACATATTTACACTTTAATAATAAAATATATCACAAATCTAATTATATATAAAATTGTGGACTTTATTCCATCATGTTTTACAGGTATTTGGATCTCTAGCTATCTATACAAGAGAATGTTAAATAGACTCTTAATCATGTTAAGAATAAGATTATATAAATTGTTAATATATATATATATATATATATATATATATATTGTAACATTATTAAAATAGCTCAAATATTATAGATTCAATTATATAAATAATTATGAAAAGATTCAACTCTAAATATTTGGCTTAATAAACGAAAAATGGTAATAAAATTTTATATCAAAGAGAAAAGAATTAAACATTCTAACTTGCTGAGCATAAGCTATTAAACAAAGATCAGACTGAGTCATCAATCATATTAAGGGTCATTGGATTAAATGAAACATATTTCTATAATTAGATTTCTCAAGATATCACAATATCAATAATTATAAACAAATTATTAATGACAACTATTATAATTCAGGTATACTAGTAACTCAATAAATATCTTCCCAGGTATACAGACAGTAGATTTTCTCCACTTTCATTTCTTGGTTTGATGTTAAGTGCATATTTAAACAAATACCAAGTGAATATGGTCTAGCATGGCGCCACTAGATTATCTGAATCTAGACACAGTTATATCTAATAACCTTTTTACATGTACCAGGTTTGAATCCCTTTTTGGTACTTTATTTCTAATAAAAATAGAAAGATTTTGCTTTTTAGAGCCATATCACTGTATGCATTAATATCTAAGTAAACATAAAACATCTTCACCTCTCTTGATTATTCTGTTATGCTCAGTATTCCAATTCAGGGTGAAATTTGCATTTTACTTTCTTCAGCGGTCCATCAATATCCTGTAGCAAAAATAATTCTTAATATAATTTTAAGAGCTTCTCAAAATTGCTTCAATGATGTTAGGTCAGGACAATATATATATATATTCTACCGGTTGCCTATTAAACCGTTCCTAAAAAGGGATTGTGAGATCCAAAACAAACATGATACAGCGTAAAGATTTATTTATTTTTCTTATATCAATAGTTGTTCATTATCAACACAAGAGGGTGCCAGATATGATGATTTGATTCATAATTTAACTTCTCGCATCACCTTACGTCATATCAAAACGATTTTGAAGTCTAATCCCTGCCCATAAGCTCGAACTCCCAGCATGGACCAATAGGGGTCATTCAGGGTCGCGATGTGATTGCCTTCAAGACTATTATTCTGGAAAATGACACAATATTAACCAATGGATAAGAAGATCGGTTGATTAACAGATCGGTCCAAGCATTGGCGGGATCTTGGTTTTTATAACTAATACGAATGTTCGGTTGAGGCATCACTAGAATAAACAACTAGACGCTTATAGTATCATCCCCTTTTATCATACGATCCAATAGAATTATTTATACTAGCTCTATTGACATTTTACTTATCTCTATTAATAATAGGCCCTCCCAACTCTTAAACCTATGTTAACTATATAATAAGTAAACATCGTGACTTACGGCACGATGTTTATGAATGAAATTTAAAAGAGATAAAAAAAATATAAGAAAGACAAATTTAAAAGTAAAATAATTAATTGTATGAATAAATGCTAACAATAATAACAACTTCACAAAAAAATATATTTTAATTATAGAAATGATTTGAGGAATGCTCGACTAGTTTAGATAAAATTTTATTGATTATAAAAAAAAAATGAAATATTGATTAATAGCTTTATTTGCACGCACATACGCGCATTCTCGCACTCGCACAGAAAAGAACATATTATGCATAATAAACATGGGTGATAAAATATATATCCTCCTTTACATTTTGAAGGTAGGTGTGTGTTATAATTTATCTGCGAAAGAAAATAATAATTAGGATCAAAGTTCATAACTGGAAAAGTCCGAAGATTTAAATATGATGGACTATGTAGCATCGGATATTTTTATTTACGAAAGTTGAGATTAAAATAATAAGATTTAATATATGAGAGATTATGGATCATTTTATATGTGTTTTACGAAGGTCGAATTTAATTAATTATGAGATTGCCTTTTAGTTTTAAAGAATGAATGAAAGATTATAAAAAATGTTTACCTAGGATTTTGCTTAGTCTTCTGCTGCTTCTAATTTGGTGAAGGTTCGAACCTGATGGATGATGTTTCCATATTACATGGTTATTCATTTCACATAAGTTCAGCGTAGTATGTTTGGACGATTCTTGTATATTAAACGGAACAACGTCCTTAGACTGATTGGAGCACTATGTTCGGATGGTATTGTTGTTGATCATTCATAGCTGTGGAGATGTTTTGGCGGCGGAGCATCAGTCAATCACTGGAGGGTTTTCTAGCCCATCATGACGATCGACGCTCTAAATGTTAATTTCACAGTGATCATGTTGGATAAACCGGAAAGCAAAAAAAAGAAAAGTTCTAGTTGTAGCTTCCGGAGGAATCTAGAAAAAACTATAAGCATAAGCGAAAACAAAAAAAAAAAAAAGGAGTGTAAAAGACCTTTTCTTTAGATTTAGATTCATATTTATATGGGTTGGTTATTATCTGAGGATCGAATCTCCACCCAGAGTTCAATATTCTTTGAGTTGTTGTTGGGGTCCGTGTCCTACGTAATGTCCACTCAATCCATATGCTTGAGGCAATCTTAGGTTTATGCAATCTCATATTACAATCTCAGTTAGAAAAATTCATACTTATTCACACCTTTTATGCATACATGTGTGCGTGTTTTAAGAGAACAATTTAACTTACATTAGTTTAAAAGTCGACATTTAATCTGTCTCAAAATCACTTCTATAAGCTTTTAACTTTCACTACAGTTATAATCTAAAACAAAACCCCTTTTAATTACCCCCGCGGCATATACAAGGAGAAATCACTTATTGAGATTTAAAATAGCATATTAGTAATTTTTTTATATTTTACTTTTTCTTTCTTTTTAGAGATTATTATTATAGTAGATTGTATGAAAGCCTTAACTATTTAATCAGAAATATTAACATTTTATTTTACAGTGTATTTTATAACGCATTGAAAGAAAACTACATTTATTTTTATTATCATACGTTGAAAGTGAAAGAAGAGAAAAAAATATAGAGTGTTTACATTGTTCGTGTGTGTGCGTATATACCTGTACCGACTTTGTCTCGGTACAATATATATATATATATTCCAATTTAGCCCATGACTAAATTGCAATAGTGTGTGCATAAAATAACAAAAAATCATCATCACCATTTCTTTTAAAGAAAGGGAAGCTGTAAGTCTGAATCCAAACTCTACTTTTAAAGTACCCAAAAGTCTCAGAAGTAGAGTGTAAGAATTAGTTGTTTCTCTCTATCTGTCTTTGTGTTAGTAAAAAGGATAATATGTGCTTTTAATAGTAGTATTCAAAGTTAGAATTTTAAAAGCACATATAAATAGCTATTTGTAGACACAAAGTATTTAATTAATCATTTTTCTGATCTTGATTATTAATTTTCTTTAAAATTAATTTATACTTAATACATTCTAATATTCTTTCTTTAATAATACTTTAATTCTAACAGTCTTAGTAATTTATTTTCTGAATTTTTAGTTATAGCTTTTCAAGTCATTCAGATTATAGTGTTTATAGGCAGGTTTTATATGTCTGAATATGAATATGTGTGTGTCTGTATTTACAGACATAGAATTAAAACATTTGAAGACACATTTTGATTATAGAAAAGGCTTTATTAAAATCATTTTTATAATTTCTTTATAAAAATGTTATATTGTTTAAAAACAGTTATATATTATTTAGGATCAATTTGTTTCATTTTGTCTGAAAGGATTAGATGTTTCACTTGATCTTTCAGACTGAGGTCAAGGATTAATAAGAGAAAGATGAGAGTCAAAATTCATACATAGTCAATGGGGGCCATGTGGAAGGATAAAGACAAAGAAACAATTAGTCAGCTCTGAGATGACAGGATCAAGACATTTTTGGATTTCTTGATGGACAATAAATATTAAAAAATTGTCAATTTTAAAAATATTTTGATCAGATGGTTTAATTAATGGAAACCATGTGTTTCTAATAACAAAAATATGTGATCTACAAGACAGACTAACTTATATAGAAGCTGACAATAAGTCTGTTAAAAAGAAAGAAATAAACTAGACTGCTTTGGAGAAATTAGACATTGTTTTAATGGTTTCTGCATCAACATGGTGGGTAGAAAGTATTTTGTTCTGCATTCCTACCAACCAGGACACCAATGCACATCAGAAGAGTTTGAATCAAAAATATTTAAACATTTTATAACTGATTGCTAAATAAGAAAATAGAAGTTTATTGCTCACCTGTGATAGTAATTTTATCTGCTGCTATAGAGAAAATGCTGAAATTTGTGAAACCATGATATTTCATTTATGCCATTTGCTGAGTTTAAATCAAAGCAAAATGCCAAAATATATGAAAAGCAGAAATATACATGGTCTGTTAATAGTAATTATACTTAGAAGAAATGAAGAAACCATTCCAGTGCCAAATGGTCTCTAGAAAAGCAAGTTATTTCACCATCATCATCACAGTAAAAAAATTGCAAGCCCAAGCCAAAATAGGACTGTTCAAGTAAAATGCTGCTATTGGTAATTCTACAAGTGTTACATATAGGTGTGTGGCTGCTGTCAAATTTTAAATCTTCAACAAGATGATTTTATAATCATTAGCCTCTTTGAAACTGTATATGCCTTGAAAGTAAAAGAAGAACTGGTAATATGAATTTTAATTATACTTTTTTATCAGTGACTTTTAACAAATCTTTTTAATAATAAATCCATCTCTCTCTCATTAAATCTTTAAATCCTAAAACAAAAATCAATTAGAAAAGATTTTCAATAATAATACATATTGCACTATTGATCTATTATGTATTTTTAAATTATTACATATAACCATTTATGTGTGTATTTTAATTTTATAAAATGGATTTACTGTGTATTCATTCAAATATTATGACATGTTGAATTATATTGTATGTCAAACAGATTTAATAGTTTTTATTCATAATGGGAATTGATATATATATCCTGAATGTTAAAAGTTAGTAAAAATTTAGCATTAGGAGAGATGGATTTTAAAAGTAATTAATGACCTAGATAGATGGAAAGTCAGATAGGTAATTTGAATATTACTTCTTTAAAGGCTTTAATCTCAATAATATAACTAACTTTCCTTTACTCATTTCTCTTTTTAATATTATGATTTTTTATTTAATAAGCGGTATCCATATGCTTATAATAAATTAAACTTTATTAATTTATCAAATAATAGGATACATTTGATTCAGAAATACATTTTAAGTCATGGAGCTAAATGCGTCGGTGGCAATTGGAATGATTATAATTTGGAACTAATTGAAACTGTTCAAAATTCATTTGAAATGATTCCTGATAATGATCATTTTGCTGATGATATTATTAAGAAAATTTATTGTAATAAATTTAATACAATGCCTTATGATAAATCATGGGAATTGACTATTTCAGAATTTATATGGAGATTGAAGAAAGAAGACAAAGGGTTGCGTATGTGTTTCTTGATGAAATGTCAATATATTGATTAAGTTAAAATGCAAATGGAAAAACTTGGTTTTTTTTTTGATTGAAGAATATAATATGGATGGTCAAAAAATAAAATTTATTAACAATATTTTAAAAAGTGCTAAAATAAAGCTTTAAGTAATAATGCATACTATATGATATATCATTCTTGCACTGTATAACCTCACATTTTTGCAAATTTAAAATTACATAAAGAAGGTAATCCTTTGCAAGTTATAATAGATTATGATGGTTCATTCATGTATCAGACTTCTAAATATATTGATAAGCTTTTACAAGATTATTTAGGATTGGAGAAAATACTATTGCTTCATCATTTGACTTTGTAAATAGTATTAAAAATTTAGTGATTGATGAGAATAATGTTATTGCTTCATTGGATGTTACAGAAATGTATGGATCTATTGATAGAATGAATTCCATAAAAACAATTGAACATACATTAAAAAGCAAAAATATTTGTAAATATATGGTAAAGTTTATTGTTGATACTTAAATTTTTTTTAATGATAACATTGTTGCATCTTTTGAAAGTCAATATTATAAAATGTCTAAAGGTTGGCCTATGGGTCTGCCTGTAGTTACACAAGTTTGCAATTTTGTTTTATCTACATATGAGAGTAGTATTTTAAATATGTGTACTTTTGGAGATATTAAAATATACAAAAGATATGTGGATGAAGTTTTTGTTTGTGAAAATACTAATACTATAAATTTGATTGAACAGGAATTAAATAATTTGAATGGCTTGAAATGGACTATTGAAAAGGAAAAGAACAAAAATATTAAATATTTAGATTTAATTATTACAAGAGATAACAGTATATTAAATTATAAATTAATAATTAAGTCACATTAAAAAAGAAAATATATAAATTGTAAATCAAAAGTACCAGTGATGCATAAGATGGCAAGTTTTAGATCTTTTTTGTTTTGTAATGAAAAACTATGTCATTACCAAAGTGATAAACTGAAAAAATATTGAGATTTTTGCTAAGCAATTGTTTGATATTGGTTATAAAATGGAACAAATAAACAATACTTTATGTCAATTCATAAAAAAAGTTATAATGATTTAAAGGAAATGAAGATTAATAGTAAACAATGGATATCTATTCCATTTATTTCTATTCCACAAGTGAAATTATTTAAGGATATATATAAGAATGTGTTTAATGTTTCATTCTATGTTCCAAATAATATTAATAAATTAGTTAATAATTCTAAGGATGTGATACCTATCAAGCAGAGAAGTAATGTCATATGTCAACTTTTTTGTTATTGTATGCTATCATATACACCTGGGTCTAGTTTTATGCAATAGATAGGTTCCTCAGAAAATGTGCACAGAAGAAATCACACAAAAATAGAATTTACTTACCTTGAAAAATGGGGGATAGGTGCCGTAGTTTTCAGAAAATCAAAGCAACAAAGAAACATTACTTTAAAATTCACATTAAAAAAATAAGGAAATAAAGTATCATTAATAAAAAATTTTAAATATTTGAAAAAAATTAATACAAGTCAAACTTTTTTTATTAACTACAGTATTTAATTTTACATTTTTTCACACATATTTTAATCATTACCGCTATTTGACAATATGTGTTCATTTGTGAACTAGTAAGAAATCAGATTTGTGACTGCTGTACAACTAGCGCCACTTTCAGTCTTGTGCTGTGTCAATGGTTTTCTGTTTCTATATTTAAAAAATGAGATCTCAATCAAAACACAAAAATTATACATTATCATGAAAAAGATTATTTTCAGTTTATAAAATCAATAAAACCTCCGTTATTATTTATTTTAAAAATCTAAAAAATATTTCTGTTAATATCTAACAAAATATATTTTAAAAGTTTAAATTTTTCTAATATTTGTTGCAATATTTTTATATGTACATATAAATCTATTATTATTATTTACTTATTAATATAAGTAGGTTATTTACATAGAAGCTAAGATTCTAAATACAGATTCAGGCCATATTCACATTACTGCTAAGATAATGCTATATTTTTGAAAAAAAAAAAAAAATTCAAGTCAAAATAAATTATTAATAATTTAAATTTCTTGATATCTAATAAATATAGTGACATATAAAAGATATTAAAAAGAAACATGAATCGCATAACTTCAAAATTGCATTAAGGTGCAGTATTGAGAAGAGATTGAGGGAGAATGAATTGTTATATAAGTGTGTAAAAAGTAAAAATAATGGTGATTTAATGACTCCTTTAGTTTTCTTTGATCATGAAAAAACATGTAAATATATATTTAAATTTGATTTTGAAAATGCGAAAATTCTTCATGAAGAGAGAAACCATAACAAAAAAAGAAATAGAGGGGCAATTTTATAAATAGGAATAAATGCATTTAATAAATAGACAAGCTGCTAACATTAAAATACAAGATTAGTGGAATTTGAATTGATAACATTTGCTTCCACTTTGTTTTTGTTTTTTAATTTAATGGCAGTCGAGGCAGATTTAAGAAATTAACCAAAAGTACTTCTGCAGATTTAAGGACTGTTTATAATAGTTTGTAAACCATTAAATTTATTATTTCAATTATAATCACAATATATATATGAATATTGTGCACTTTTATTGG
>JAQFVV010006799.1:134980-340708 GCA_028023455.1 Epiperipatus broadwayi | reverse complement strand
GGGAAGTAAATACCCCATAATTAAATAATAAAAGTTTAGGAATTAGCAATAACACTGGTAGGATGGATAACCAAGGAAATAGATTATAATGAAAAGGAAATAGCGAGTCAGAAAATGACAGCCAATTAGAAAACAAGAGAAAGCAGTAATATTGACTTGGAACAGGACATTCCAATAAACCCAACTTAATGATAGATACCTCAAGCCCAGAGATTACTTTTGCAGATCCTGGAGAGCTAATGGATAATATGAATTTAGAACCAAGAACAGCGGAGGGCAACCATGGCCTGGTAATTTTAATGCACAGTATATTAAAAGAACAAATGGAAAAGTCATGTGCACAGACAGGGCTAATATTAAAGCGAGTCGAAGAGTAGCAAACAAACCGAAATATCTAATGTATTTCAAGAAGTACTCAGGAAATTTAATGAGAGATTTCACAGGATTCAGGAAAGAGGCGATGTGCTGGAAGATTGTATGAGGCAGAATTTTATAGAAACACTGCTTGTTATCCAAGATGAGAAGGAAGAGTGCCATCAAATATGTGATCAGGTCCAATGCCCTTAAACAATATTAACAGAAACACAACATCAGGGCACATAATGAACATTTTAAAAAAATCTTCAAGAGGCACAAGACAAGATCAAGGATCAACCTCATGAAATGGAGAAATGATAACATAACTATGGAGCATAGAAAAAGGAGATAAAGATACATTCTATGAGAACCGAAAAAAGATATGACTAGATTTTAAAGACACTGTCGAAAATCTGCATCAGGACTGGGACGATGAAGTTGATACTGAAATCCGCATCAGATGATCGAAATGGATCACTAGGACTCAGTGGTATCAAATCCATGGAGGCAGAATACCATTATCCACTATCATGTAACGAAAATTCAGGTTCACCAGATAACTAACATAATAATACAATGTGGATTAAAGAACCAGCCAAGGTAGAAATGTCAGGAAGCAAGTAAGCTGGGCAACCATAGGGTAAACTCCAATATAGCAAGGTTCATACAATTGCAGATTTTTCATGGAGAATCTGGAGATAGCTGCAAGAATATTTGGGAAGTCTGAGGGAAATGTTTTTTAAACCAGGTGGACATGAGGAGCAAGTGGCCATTGCTAGTCATTACTTAAGGGGGACAGCTAAGGATTGGTGGAACTTGTTACAACAAAAACCTAAGGCCTTTGTGATTATAGGGTGGTGGCTATTCTGCAGAGGTACTGAAACGAAGATCGACAGGATGTTATTTATGGAGAAGTATAAACCTAGTCATTGAGAAATGTGTACACAATTTTTTGTGCGTCAAATTCAGGACATTAATGGCCTTTGTGTATTCAGATGACCAAGATTATAAAGACTATTTATCATAATATGCTGGCCTGGGTACAGAAAGTAATATTGGTAGGCCACATTACTGTCTTTGAAAGGATGACCCACTTTTTGACATCTATTGATTATGGCCACCTGGCTTCAGAACTTCCAGAGAAGTCAAGGAAACTTGAAGAATCAGGGTCCAGATGGTCAGTATAAACAATAAAGATAGAAATCGTGGATGGAAGATGGGCCACAACCAGACTGCCATGAAAGGAAATTATATAAGAAACCTCAGAGTGTCTCACCAGGTTATTTCTTCTCGTGGTGTGCCAAGGAAGATAGGGATAAATTCACTTGTAATGTAAACTCTGTTACAACCTTTATCCATAAAAATGAAAAACAGACTAAATGGAGTTCAAAGTCTATCCAACCATTAAAGTTAATTGGCACTTATAGTGTACTCACATTGGTGGAGTCAGGTAATGTCTCAGTTATTTTCAAAGCCTGGTTTAAATCCTATAATGGTCAAGTAAAGGATGTGATGCCACTTCCGTCACAACCTTTTATATTGACTAATGGAAGAAAGATGAGTAAAAATTGTCAAGTGTGGTTGGATGTAGCAATGTCCCAAGAACCCATAGGGCATCCGTTTCTAGTTATGTCTAGACTTGTACAGGACATGGTTTTAGAATCTGACTTTCTCACACAGTATAACGTTGTGATCAAATACTTCGATAAAATGTGCAAACTTCTAAGGAAATCCCTAAAGGTTATCACAAAAAAGGAATGGCCATGGCCATCATTAAAGATTGGATGCTTGATACAGTCTGTTAATGAAATTATTAGCGCTAAAGTCTGAGAATCAAAATAAATTAGAGAATTACAGCCCTCTCAAAAGTATCAAGGCAACACCACAGATTTATAAATCGATGAAGAAATTTCTGTTCTCTGTCTGCAGAAGAATCTATAACAATTATTATAGAATGGGAAAATGGATTCTAGCAATGAAGTAAAAGTCTGGATAAAATTTAGTAATAAATTAGAGATTATAAAGGATGTGTAGAAATTTAATGAAATTAATGATAGTGACACCAGACAAGGAAGAAACAAGGACTAGGGAGAAGATGCAGCTTTCAATAAAGTAGAAGATAGGATAAAAGAAATAAACATTGATCATGATTAAACTTAGAGGAGATTTAAGGGAATGTTTAAGGGATGGTAGGATAGTTGACAGAGATGATGAATCTTATAAAAGAATTGAAATGGATGCTGATCAGGAAGGTGAAATAGAAAGGTCAAAAGGTAGGATTACAGATAAAAAAACCAAAGAGGATTGCAATCAAAATTAATTATATGAATTCTGAAAGTAGCCTGGAAATTTTTTTAGAAAATAGCAATCTTGATTATGAAAGTAAAATAGCTAAAGATGTAGCTACCTGTGAGAAGGGAATAGATCTTCCAGATAAAGAGCTGACAAAAATACAGAAGTTTGTGAGGAAGATATTGAAAATGAAAGTGATGAGTACGAAAAAGAATTGGACATGGTGGACTCCCAAGAGGATGACGCAACAAACTGGGAAGATAATGATGAAGAAAAGATAATACCTGATAATAAAGAACACAGAGTATTAGAACTAATTGAAAATCTTAGTGAAATGATGCATGGTTTCAACATGGAAGTTGAAAGATTTTAAAGATAGAAAGGTGATATGAAACTGTCCTTGAGTCCGAAAATAAGGTTGATGAAGTCCGACAAATAAAAAGCAAAGGTATACAATTTTTAATATACCTAGCAGATGGATGTTTGAATATTGCAAAATTGGATTGTGATGTACATCCCACTGAAACCATTATTTGTACAAGCATACTGTCAGGTTGTTATAGTGGTCTGGGAAAAGTAAGTTTTAGGAAATTAGAAACAAGAAGCTTCGGGTCAAACGAAAAGATTTTTAGCAGAGAAGAGATGTAATGTGATGTACTGTAGCTCCATCATGGAAGAAACATTCAAAAGATGATCAGTGACAAAAAAGTAGGACTTGGTAAAGTTGATATAAGTGACATTGCAGATCAACTCTGGATACAAGTTTATCAACCTGGAAGTGTTGCATGACAAGAAATTTTCACAAATTTTTTTTATATACATAAAGGACTGTATACAGTCCAAGAGAAATGCACCCATTTTAAAGGATCAAGTGGTCATTAAAAGAACATCTAATTTGCACCAATTAATACTATATTACACCTGATCCAGGGAAAGGTTAACAGGTAGTAATTACCAGAAAAATACAGAATACATTGGATAACTGACAATTAATCACATTAAAAAGGAATAACCAAGTAGAGACATCCTTATTTTTATAATCATTATATGATCATTCCATGATTGAAAGATTAATGGCAAAGGTAGGAGAAATAAGTTTGCTATGATAATAATTGCTTGTTAACAGATAATGAACCATGTGTTTTCTTGCCACTTGAAATTGCATTTGTAACTACAAAGTAAAATTTTTTTGTTTTTTACCTTGTTTTTCTATATATGAAGCAGTAAAATCTGTCACACATATTTTGCTTCACTGTTTGGTGATATTAGAAACCTTAATCCAGAAATTCAAACCCATCTATGTATTTGTTTAATCACCAGGGAGTGAGTGCAAGTACACTTATAGATGTGATTAACCCCTTTTTGTATGCTTTAAATGGTTATTTTGAATAAAGAATATTTATAAGATTTAATTCAGAAATATTTAAAATTTCAATCACCTCAAATAATCATGTGAGTGTGTGTATGTATTACAGATACATAAAAATGTTGTAAATAATATTTATTCAATTTACTAAATATATTTTGTATTTTATAATTTATATAATTCGTGTATTTTATTATTAAGGTGATGCAATACCACAGAAGATTCTGGAGTATAATTAACATAACTCAAAATTATAAGCAAAAGTAATTTGAATATTCAAATAACCCATTTATCACCAGCTATTCCACATGCTTCTTTAATCTTTCAATTTCTATCCTTTCTTTCTGTGTATACTATCTCTGCTTTTGTTAACTGGAATCTATGACCAGTTTTTTTGCTTGTGGCCTGTAAATATTGAAGTGTGCTCTTAATTTCTGAAGATTCTATTTTATAAGTATCTGTGTTGGGCAAGTCTTGTTGACATATTAGCCTTGCAAGTAGTTTAATTGCACTTAATTCTATAGACCACTTGATGTGCTGGTTCATTTGACATAGGGTCTTTAGAGTTATTGATTAATTGGTTAAGTGATGGAGCAATTTGAAAGCTTGTATTTATTTTATTTTTACATACATTTTTAAATTTATGTCTAATCTTTGGAACATAAGGTAGGTTTATCCAGTTTTTACATCTGACTTGTTGGTTGGGGTGAGGATTTCTTATTTTCTATAGAATCTCTTTAGGGCATTTATGGTTTTATTGTGATTATATCCCATATTTCAGAGGCCATTTGAATACTGTTTAATGTTCTTTTTATTACATTCAAACTTCCATAGTGCATGATTTGTGTTAAAAAAACCCTTCAATCCCACATATTTATGTGATATTGGGGTTATTGATCTTGGGTTGATTGATCTTATATTTAGGAGCTTAATCATTATATTGTCTAGCATGTAGCTTTGTCTTTATATATATATACAAAAACTTTGTTTCTTTATATAAGCATCGATGTTTTTTCTATTTCTTGTTGTATTTCATCAACCGGTGGGTCTGTTACGCATATAAATATGTTGTCTATGTTTCTCACATATATTAAACTTGAGTTTAAATACTGTGATTAGGTATCATACATTTTTCGATTTTTGTTAGGAATAGACTTTTGATGATACTGCTACTAAAGAATCCAATCAGCCAGTCATTATTTAGTTTATAATGTTTTCCATTGGCTGCTGCTGCTGTGAGATCTTTGTCAATCCCTTTCAAAACCTCTATTATGAATTACCTTTTGTGATGGTCATAATTGCTGTTACTTAACAGTTTATTAAATCAAGTTTTGTTTTGTACTTATCCTTTTTCATTAACACCATACAGCTTTATCTTAATCATATTGTGACTTTCTATGTATGATTAGTGTACTTTACATTAACATACCGTTTATCTTTATGCTTTGGTAAGAAATTCAGTATTCTAGCTGACTTTTCAATAATCTGATCTATTAAGGGGTCATTTTCAAATATGATTTCTATATTAGTTACTAATTTTTCCATTCCCTGCCCATGAATATTGATTTATTATTTAATGTTACCAATTGTTTCTGATATGGTTTCATTGGTTAAGTTGATCCAATTGTCTTGTTTAATGCATTTTGATTTTTTGCTTTGTTTCTCTAAAAAGCGCATTTTCTTATCATATTTGCCTTTTAAGTTTAAGGCCATAAGTTATATATTTTTAATTTTCTTTTGTACCTTATATTTTTTATCCATTATTTTAATTCACCCCATTGTCTGCTTTAATTGATCTGTTCACAGCTTTTATTATCAGCTCTAGTAAAACTATCTTGTTTTTGCAAAATTCTGAGGCTGATTATTGATCATGGCAATGCATACTTTTACAAAATGACCAAAACTATCACCTTACACTTTATGACTGACTGAAGAATTGGGATTCAGCAAATATTCAATTAAATCGTACAAATTTTTTAATAAAATTTGCATCACTCAATGTAAAAGTTATATGACTCAGTGCTCTGAATTGAATCAATTGAGGTGATTAATGAATTGCTAAGTAACAGCAACTATGATTATTGCAAAAGGCAATTCATAATAGAGATTTTGAAATGGATTGACAAGTCTTTACAGAAAATAGCAAATATAAAATGAATAATGACTGGCTGATAGAATTCCCTGGCAGCAGCATCATCAATCATCTATTCCTAGCTAAAATCGAAAAATATATTATACCTACTCATAGATATTTAAACTCTAGTTTAATATATGTGAGATATGTAGACAAACACTTTATGAGTGTGACTGACACACAGATTGATAAAATACAACAGGAATTGGAGAGCATCAACACTGAAATGGACCTTGGAGAACGAAGACAATGGTAGAGTAATAAAGTTTTTGGACATATATGCAAAGACTAGGTCACATGCTAGACTACAGAATGATGATTAAGCCCCTAAATATGAGGATCAATCCATTCTAGATCAATAATCCCATTATCATATAAATGTGGAATCGAAGGGTTTTTCAGCACAAATCATACACTATGCAAGTTTGGATATGATAAAAAGAACAACATGAAATGACCTCCGAAATGGAGGATATAATCATGATGAAATTATAAACACCATAGAGATTCTATAAAAAAATCCTTGGCTGAACCACCACATAGAACCTAAAAACTGGATAAGCCTATCTTATATTCCGAAGATTCCACATAAAAATAAAATTGATATAAGCTTTTGAACCACTGCATCACTTAAGAACTTTAAAAGCACTATATCAAACAAATTGACACATCAAGTGGTCTGTAAAATAAGTGTAGCCAATCATCTTGCAGTGCTGCATATTATGTGAAGTTGAGGGCCAATTTGTCAACAAGACTTGCCCAGATATTTACACAATAGAGCCCACAGAGACAAGAAATACACTTCAATATTTACAGACCATGAGCAAAAAACTGGTCATAGATTTGAGGTAACAAGAGGAGAGAGATTGTAAACAGAAAGAGGATATAAAATTGAAAATTAAAAAAGCATGTACAGTAGCTGGTGACAGTTTTTCTATTATTAAAAAAGAAATGAGCGTGCCCATTTTAAAGAAGTGGGCTATTTGAATATTGAAATTGAATACATGAACAGTTAATTAATCATTGATATAAAAAAAATCATATAATCACACCACTATATGCCATGAATATGATATAGTAAAAATATATTGAAAACAAGCTAGGCAGTAATAAAGCTAAATATTATTAAAACAACTCTTCTGTGTGTTTTTTCATTTTACCAGATATTAAAACATTTCCAAATCTTAATGATTAAGGTTTCAATTTAAGATATATGTTTGTGTTAACTGTATATTATATTTGATATGAACATTGAAGTACTTAAACTATATAATGAAACTATGGTTTAAATAAACAATTATTGATATTCATATTTTAATATTTCAAAATGGCTCTATTGAGGTGTGAAAAATATTAAAATATAATTATCGATAGTTTATTTCTGTCTTATTTGGAATGATTATTTAGTTTATATATTTCTTGCAACATTATGGACAAATTAAAAAATTATATTAGATATTTCATCTTATAATTATTGAATAATTTGAATGATTACATTTAAAACTACACAGGCAAAATTCCGTAGAGTAGCACCATTCAGCGCAAGCCAGAGTAATCAATGGATGCAGGAAGGTTTGTGCATAAAATCTTGATGCTATTCTTGCAATTGCCCCAGATTAGTTTTTAGTTTATGGCTTTCACGAGAGGTCTTGGATCTGAGAACACTGCACCTAGATCTTAGGATCTAATCCAACCTTCTAGATAACTATAAAGCTTTAAGATGAAAACAAAATAATGTCTTCAATTGAAGCTCATGGATCTGAACTCAGTTCAGCATCTATACTTTTTGGTGTCTTTGAATCTTTAATAACCACAGTCACCATAATTCTATTGGGCATGATTGGTATTAAACCACTAATCACACGATCATCTTTTTTATGCTTATACCATCTTTACACAGGCAAATCTCTCCAGATGGAAGCACCACTCAGTGCAAACTACAGTCATCAATGAAGGCAGGGATGTTTGGGCTTAAAATATATCTAGGGCCTACTCATCCAATATCCCCAGACTAGTTTCTAAGTTATGACTGATAATTGAAAAACCTTGTATATGAGGACACTGCACTTAGATCTGCTGATCTAATGCAACTCTCCAGCAGCCACATTTCATCTTTTTAGCAAACTATAAAGCTTTTGAGTCCAAAATGAAAACAATGTTTTCAATTCAAGTTCATTTATTTGTATAGTCATACAGATCTGAACTCCATTTAGTATCCACACTTTTTGTCTGGTTCTTCAATAATCACAATCACCAAAAGTCTATTGGGCAGAATTGGTATTACACCACTACACATTGCATGATCACCATGCTTTATGCTTAGACAAGCTGTTTACCCAGGCAAAACTTTTCATATGGTAGCACCACTCAGTGCATTCCAGAGTAATAGGTAATATATGGCTGCTAGAGGATTGCATTAGGTTTTAAGATAGATGCACCGCTCTCAGATCCAATGTTCATTATTGATAAAATGACAAGCTAGAAAATAAGATGAGTAGGCACTAGATGGGGATCTTATGCATGAACCTTCCTGAATCCATTGATTACTAACTCTTGCACTGAGTGGCCCTACTGTTTGGAGAGTTTTGCCTCTATGTAAACAACTTATTTAAGTATAAATAGTGGTGATAATATGTTTAGGGGTTTAATACCAATTCTGCCCAGTGTATTTATGATAACTGGTTATTAAAGGACTACAGATGCCAAAAAGTATGGATGCTGAATTGAATTTAGATCTATATAACTATACCAGCTCATGAACTTGAAAATATTGTGCTTTCATTTTGGGCTTATTTTTTTATAGTTACTTAAAATATAGCTGCTGGAGAGTTGCATTAAATCCTAAGATCTAAATGTTAGTGCCCTCAGATCCAAGGCTTCTCACTGATAAAGCCACAATCTAGATAAAAATTCTAGGGATTCTCACTGATAAAGCCACAATCTAGATAAAAATTTTATGCACAAAACTTCCTGCATCCATTGTTTACTCTGGCTTGCAATGAGTGACACTATAATATGGAGAGTTTTACCTTTGTGTAAATGGCTTGAGTACGCGTAAAGAATGGTGATTATGTGATGTTTAGTGGTTTATATTTAAAACATGATATTATACTTTGAAAATAAAGTAAGCTAATAAACAATATTTTATTTGTTTTAATAAATTGTTCTATGGTGAGTATTAAGTAATAATTATTAGATTTCTTGTATTTTAATTGTGTGTGTGTGCATCAACATTTTGGTATTATAGCAATTCTTTATATTATACAATAGACATGAAGTAGTTGAATCTGTGCTGTAGAAATACTTATTTTATTAATTCAGATGAAAGATATACTTCATGATACATTATTGAAATGTACATTATAAACATTTTATTATTTATCATTTTTATATTCATTAATAAATGTTAATTCGGTTAAACAAACAAACTTGTTTCAGTGATTATTTCAATTAGTTATGTAAATCTATTAGCTAATAAAATTTTAGTATTTAATGATTATGTATTGATTTACCCCATTACATAAAATAATCCAGGAATCAAACAATTGGATAGGTGAGTGCTTATATTGTTATGGGTTACTTTCTTTCCTGTAAATTCAATATATCATTATTATTTGAGCTAGTTACATATATAATAATAGATTAAATAATTTATTATAGCTAGATATTGGTAACTGATTAGAAGATCATAATTATCTTATGTTATTTTGGACAAAATCCATATTTGAGCTAATTTAGTAATTTGTAAGGTAGAAGTATCTTAATTGTTTCAATGTAAACAAAGGCAACTATAATTGAATGTCATCATATTTTAAATTATTATGTATTGGATGCTTATTATTCGATTAGAAAGATAATTTTATGTTATAAAATTAGTAATGGTATGTATTGAAATTGATATTTGAATTATACTAACTAGCACAATATAGTTTGTTTAGATTTAAAACTTATAATATCCACACTTATTTGGTGTGTAATGTTTAGGCTTTGTCGATTTGAAGGATAATTTGTTACAATTTAACACTCATGTTAATATGGGTATTAAATAAAAATCTATATTTTGTGGTTATGATTTGGATCCCATAATTTGTAAGACTATTTGAAATGTTGGTTTTTGACTTTTATATCCTTATAGTTTGGGACAAGTCATGAGGTATGTTAGATAAGTTGATTTTGTATATTCTGTTTTGTTAGTTTTAGCATTATAAACATTTTATTTTTTTACAATTTGACACTCTACATTCATGGGGTATTTCGAAAGAACTTTGTCTTAAAATAGGCTGATGTACAGAAATCTGTAATACATAACAAAACTTCTTATCATAATCACCTTATATATTTTTATATCATTCCAATTTAGGTGTTGCAATTTGTGGTATGTATTGAATAAAAACAAGCCTTTTATACGATTTTTGTAAATATTTGGCATCTCTAGCTGAAGGCTTGAATGTGGGCTAATCAGTGGATCTTGCATACCTGACAGTCATTACCATTTTTATTCCATTATAATGAAATAAATGTGTATGTGATTTAATCAAACATGGTGCAAATCATATGTATTTATATGAAATGCAGACTAACTACATGTATTAATGTGTGCATATGCAATAGTTGTTTACAGATAAGCATAGTACCTGTGAAGATTATGTAAACTGCTATATATGCATATATATTTTGTTAAAGAATAAAAGTATGTGTGTTTACAAGCTTTTATGTTGATATGCTAAAATACCCTAAAAATAAAGTTAGTATGCAGAAAAAAACTAATTACTGAAAATAACAACAGGCTAGTCTGCATGTTACGAAAATTTCATTTTATGCAAATTAGTAAAACTGATAAAAAGTCTGCATGAGAATTAAGAAAAAGGAAAAATAGTGTGTAAAAACTAGTGGAAAGATAAACCTGTGAAATTGAAGTTCTGAAAATAAATAAAGAAGAGCTCATTGTCAAGAATATAATTGGACTATTGGTGAGATGTGTGAGCAGTAGGGTGGTTACAGAAATTTAGAGTTACAAAACTATTAATATTAATTCTCTATAATTTCTTTCATCACTAATTAATTGTTTTTAAGAACTGTTTAAACAAAATTCAGTGCCCAAATAACTTTCTTGATGTTCAAAAAGAAAATTTGTTGCATATATGCTAAATAAATACATGCAAATATTGAATTTTATAGCTCTAATTACTTTCAAAAAACTATCTCAAAATATTTTAAAGATAGAATACTGCACTCATTTTTACAGAGAGAGAGAGAAAAAATAAAGTATCATCCACAAACATTAACATCATGATTTAATAGCTGGATTTCACATTAATATTCACGAGTGATGCAAGAAGTCAGCATTCACTCGTAGAATAAAAGCAAATGAAGGTATTTAAAATGAAATGGTTTTTTATTTAATGATGGAAATTAAAAATGTTTAGATGGTTATAACATAGGAATAACAATAGATACATCAAAATAGTTTTTAATTGGTTTATGTGTAATCTTTCTTAAAATGAGATAGATAATAAAAAAAATAAGGAATGGTGCTGGAATAATGATTTTCTAGTAATGAGGAAGAAATAGTCTATTGTGGTATATAAATTGTATACAACAGAGTTTTGGATTTCATTTTAAAAAGAAACAATTTTACATAGGTGAGATTTATAAGGTAAGTAAGTATTTAATAAATAATTAGAATACATAATTGGTAATTGATACTTCATTTAAAAAGACAAAGCAAAACATTCCTTTTTAGTAATTGTCTTCAAAGTTCTGGACTTGTTGTATAGAAAAATAATATTTAGGATTTGAGCTAACTACAGCTTAATGGATAACAAAATGTATGTAATAATAGACTCTTTACTTAATTAAAACACACCCCTCTATTTGAACTTCATACCTTCAATTATTGTGCCATTAGGAAAATGACAATTTTTGTGTTCACATGATCACTATTCTTTAAGCTTACTCAAGCTGTTTACACAGAAGCAAAATTCTCCATCTATTGATTAGTCTGGCTTGCACTAAGAGGTGTTACTGTGTGGAGAGTTTTGCCTCTGTGTAAATATCTTCTTGTGCATACTTTCATATTTACTGTGAAACTTGAGAGTCATCTAATGTTATTGTTGAAAATTCATAATAATAACAAGGAATAATTTTAGTTCCAAGACCAGACTGAATGTGGAATATAAGATATTACATTTTGCAATTTGTTACATGTTAATGAATTTCCTTTTAAAAATAACTTTCTGAATTAACAGAACACATGATCATCAAAGTGAATTTTTGATTAATAAATCTAACATCATGACGAGTATAGCTTTCATAATGACAATTAGCTTTATCATATAATTTTTCAAACTAAATAAATCGTTGGTCAAATAAAGCATATACATATATCAATAGTAACAATCAGTAAAATGATTAGCTTCATGATTTTCTAAAATAGTTTTTTCAGTATTTTTGAATATACACAACTGACATTTAAAAACTTCAATATTAATTACTGTCACAGTCTTCTCTTGCATGTTTGTTCTTGATGACTCTGGACAGACTGTTTCATATAGATATTATCTTGTATTACTTTTTATAGCAGTTGTGGTTTAATGTATGTAGTATTGAGAAGATTTTTCATTTACTGGACTTATTTCCTGATTATTTGAACTATTTCCTACATCAGTTTTAGAATTGGAATTGTAAGAAAATTCTCTAACATGACTTCTTTGATGAAAATTTAAAATACTTGTTACAGAAGTTTTAAAACTGCACAATTGGTACAAATAAAGGTTTTTTTCCTGTGTGCATTTCTTCATGAATTACTACATTTGATTTTGCAGGTTTTATATTCAGACAAATAGCACTGGTGCAGCTGTTTCTGCATGAATTTTTTTATGAATTCTTGCATTTATAAGAATTTTTTCTATTAAGAATTTTTTGTGTATCTTGAGTGAATTTTTCACAGCAGTCTTGTAGCTGTACATATTCCATTGATAATGCTTTTCTCCAGTATGTTTACTCATGATTTTTTAAGGAACCTCTAAGCAGTTTCATAATCACAAATCACATTGATAAGCCTTTTCTCGAGTATGTTTAATCATGAGCTCTTAATGAATTTCTAGGAGCAGTTTCATAATCACATAATAAACCTTCTGTAGTGGCTTTATAATCACAAATTACAATGATAATGTTTTTTTTACTGTGCGAGATTTTTTTTTTATTTAAATAAAAAACCTTTATTAACACAATAAATATTTACAATTTATACAAGTAAAAATGATAAATATGTTAGTTTTGTATACCAAAACCCAAAGAATTTGATATATTTCACTATTAAGACAAAAATTCTGCAGGCAATTAACTAGTTATCTTAAACTCGAGGAGATTGACTTGTATCACTGTACTAGAATGACATTCTAAGACATGCAATTCAAATGAGCAAAGCATGTAACAAAATGATTGATTAGCCCAAGGAATAAGCCACACATAAGAATTAAACCTTTATTCAAGACAAATGTTCATCAGATAATCTCACATAGTTATTTCACGACCACCCCGGATTCGATTTGTCTTCCTTGGCAAGTATCTTAGACATTGACTAAAATAAGTTTCCCAATCACTATAGAGTTTTTTCAGCCACTTGAATTTCTTGTCAAATATCATAGTACATCGTATATACCATATTGTCTTAAGGGTATGCACAGTCATCATTGTATTGTGAGGGTTAAATTTGTCAATGTATTGACTAAGTAAAGTTTTAAGTTTATGATTGGTCTGTGGAACACTTTAGCTCTTATCTACCTAAATGCCAAACATTTTTTGAATAGATGCTGAAAATTCTCAATACCAGATTTGCACAGCAAATAGACTGGATCTAAATTCATATGTAGTCTTTCATTTAGAACCTTAGTAGTTGGAAACAAGCCATTCACTAGTTTGAAAATAAATTTCAAATAGGATTGGGGTGCATATATAGAGTGGAACTTTTTCAACACATTTTTCTTTGATATATCCAACCATGCATTGCCATGACTTTTAAAATGATTCATTAAGTCTTTATATTTAATACTTTCCAAACTGGACACCTTCATATCATCCTGGAGATCCCTATAAGCAATGAACAGATCAGCTATAAAAGATCTTCCTTTACATCCTATTTCATTAAAGGTGCCGTCAAGATCAACTGAAGGCCCAAGAAATTGACTTTTAATTAAGTTAATAAATGTACTTGCCTTGATGTAAGATATGTATAGCTCTGGATCAATCAGGCCAAGACCTCCTTTTTCTTTTGGCATCTGCAAGGTTGATATTGAGATCCATCTTGAAGCTCTACCCCAGACATATTTCTTTGCAATTTGGTTTATTCTGAGTATTTTTGTTATGTAGGGTGTATAGTATGCCAAAATCCCTGAAACAATGGAATTAAAAAATTGACGCTCTTGTAATTTCATATAATTTAAGTGATGAAAAATTACTTATTTTATCTTCAATTTTTTTAATAATTAATTTACTCAATTAAGAGTTCATTTTGCCGCAAGGGGAGAACCCTGTGGAATGCCCCTCTTAGGAATAAAAAAAATCAGATCTCATAAAGTTTTTAAGAGATTCTACTATTTTTAATATAATTTTCAACTGCATTCGCCAACCATATGTGATCTGGGATTAAAAGACGGAAGGACTGAATCAAATATGTCTAATGGACCAGATCGAAAGCAGCCCTAAAATCTATTTAGATAGCATAATATTGGGTTATGTTTAAATCCCTTGCATATTTAATAGCCTCATGAATTTTTAAGGCAGCATTTACTGCACGTCTACCCTTAATGGCATGGTGGAAAATGATATTCTAGTACTGATAAGGTGATGTAATTTTTTCAAGAGAATTCTAGCCAGAATTTTCAAATCAATATCTTCTACAGAAATATGTCTCAGTTCATCAATTGTTGGACTTTGCACTAATTTATCTTTTTTAATGCTAAAAATTACTCTGTTGCTAATAAAGGGCCACTCAATTCTCTCATAACACAACTGATTAAAAAATCACATTGCAAATCTGAGAGCATAGTCAAGTTGTTTATAAACAGAGGCTGGGATTGTGTCATTTGCCATTATTGATTGTACCTTGAGCATATTAATTTCGTCTTGAATATGCTGATTTGAAATATACTCTTTCTGTTCCCATTATGATAATACTGTTCTGATCAATGAAACCTGTACTTACACCAAATTTCATTTTTAAATTTTCAAATATGTAATTATCAACATAGATTCCAGAGGCAATGCCATCATCATCCTTGGTGATACTGTCAATACCCCTAAAGTCTGGGAATATATAATTTAGCATAGTTTATCATGGGTTTTGATAATTTACTCAACTTAGGAATTAATTTCCTGAGCCATATTGTACGAGCAGCTTGATGCATAAGTTGATATAAGCTGTTGTATTCATCTTGTAAACTATTTATCAATGGATGATTAGGTCTGAGGTGGGTAATATTGCGTAAGACTCTGAATTTCAGAGATTCTATTTTTCATTTGATTCATTGATAAAATATTCTGTGCATTCTTATAACATATTCTAGAGAGATCTTTTTTAATTTTAAACCAAGCAATACAGGGTGGTAGGCCTGAACATTTTGTATAATTAATGACAGTCAATATAACTGATAATTGGTCAATCGAGAGCAAAACTCCATCTCTAACGTTTCTCCTAATAGAAAATCTACATTGATTTGATAATAGTTATAAAGAACTAACTTTAAACAGAGGTGATCTGAAAAACCAATCAGAGATGTATTAATAGTTGACTCATTTAGCTTATACCCCGACACAAAGAAAAGGTCTATAAGAGATGAGTATCTGCTATTAAAGAAAGTATATGCATTATCTCGATATCTTTCATGCAATGAATTATAGTGAAATTTCTTTCATTTTATTTTGTAATGCAATAGGAAGAGATCAAAATGTACAATTAAAGTCACCACCCAGAATTATAATACCTGGTGTCTGTAAGAACTTATTTTGAACATTATGGATTATATTTGCAATATCATTACCCTTAGCTACAGAGTATACAGCAATCAGATAATGCAAGACTGCCTGATAAACAAAGGAAACTACAATATAGTTTGTTTGTAAAGACAATAACTGAATTTTTTCAATCTCTAAATGCATATATAATAAAACAGCTGCACCTTGAGCAGGCCTATCATTAGGTTTAAAAAGCAAAATATTCTGTTGAGATAATTTATCAATTATATAAACAAGTGCATTATGACTGAGAGATTTTGTGTGATTATCGGGATGTCTTCTTTTTATATATTTTCTTAATAATCCTTTTTCAGCAGCTTTATAATCTCAAAAATTACATTTGAAAGGCTTTTCTCCAGTGTGAATTCTAATATGGTTTTCTAAAATATTATTCAATGAAGCTTTGTAATCACACAAATTACACTTATAAGGCTTTTCTTTAGTGAGAGTTTTTATATGAACTGTTAAACTCCATTTTTTGGTGTGTTATAGTTACACATAGTACATTGATGATGTTGTTTTATTTTAGTATTATAATGCTTCTTTCTAAGGTGAGTTTTATTATGTCTTTCTAAATAACTTTTATTAGTAGTACTAGAACCATACATTACACTAATGACGAATTTGTTCCTCATTGTTGTAAGGCTGTTCTGTAGGGTGTAAATGTCTATAAAAATTCCATTTTATATCTGTACTATAACTACAAAGTTGACATTGATATTTTTATTTTGACGTAATATGGTTGTAATATAACAGTACAAACATTTTTACAACCACACAAGCTACACTGATAGAACTTCTATTTGAGGGTTCGTGTCTTTTTAATGCTATTTTATAAACAACTCTTCAATGACACAAGTGGCAGGATTGTTTTTTTCCAGTGTGAATTCTTTTTCGAAAACAAACTGCAATAAACTCTTCAACATTTAATTTTATGTTTTTCTTTTACGAAAGATTATTTTAATAATTTTTTTAGATAAAATTATATGTGCCAATATCAATATTGGTGCAATAGATAATGCATTTAACTGATATTCACACTTTGTAAAATTATACTTTTGAAGAAGTTTTAATTTATTAAAAGAATGTGAGGCACTTGGAATTATCACAGGCAAAGAAATATGACTTAATCATCATTTCAAACATTCTCAATCTATTGCAGAATGGAGGGCGTCTCAGTTTAATCCAGTTTTCTGATCTATTTTCAACATCAGATCAACAAAATTTCATATTTCTTTCCATCTACCTCGCATGTAGTCTCTAGATCTTGTTTTCGATCCCTTCTACCATCTTGTTTTATGCCAATATACATCTCTCCATATTTTGTTGACTGATCAGAAGCCTCTATAGCTCTGTTGTTAAAAGCTGAAGTCTCAGGTCCACAAATAAGAACTGTTAATATACTGAAATTTTTTTTTTTTGCAAGGTATAGATATATTTCTTTGTAATACTAAGTTATTTCTATCAAAAACAATACTTTCAAGTTAAATTTTGATGATTCTTATTCATTATATTTTGATGTTAAATCAGGCAAGCATAACAAATGGGGATCATGTTATATTTCTATGTGTATTAATAAATTTTCAAGAGTTTTATTATGAATAATAAAGATATTAATAAGATAGTTAATAGTTGAACTGCTAGTTTGCTAGTTGAGTATAATAAGATCACTTAGATCTCTTCAAAAGTTTCGTATCTCCTGAGAGGTTATTATATATTTGAAGTCTTTATTTTGCAAGCACCTTACTACTCACATTATGTCAGAGATAATCCAAATACATTCTTCACCAGCACCCTTTCTTTATTTCCAGAACTATATTTTATTTTGACTTTTCAAGACGTTCTTTTTGTTTCACCTTTAAACATGTTTGACACTCATTCACAACATTGCACATTTGTCACACAGAGTTGACTTGCATTTTACACCATTAGGCAACTGCTTTTGCAGACTGCTGAATTCTTCTACAGACCCATTATCACTGTTCTAATAGCATAACCAATGGAACATTATTACTTGGTAAAAATAAAATAACATCTACAGTTCTAAGGAAAAATATTAGGTGCTTCATTTTTTTTTACTATTGTAACCAGATGCCTAGATAACTATCTTGAAAAAAGATAATTGGGTTATGTTTAGCAAGAAATGTAGCTAAACTCCAAGCATATAGGATGATAGTCTATTCACTCAATCACAAATAATGATGAGCATACTAAGGATCATTATAAGATTAAAACTGATTGCTGATAATTTTGGCTCCAGTGGTTACATTTATTGCTCATCATATATATGTAACTTATGATGCTGGAGTTGGTTAGAATATTTCTTAATTTAGACCTGTTATATTATTGAAGTCCAATAATGGCACTACTAGCAACATGGGTTTAAACTTATAGCCTTTAAAGGACATCACATTAACATTGAATCATAGCTTTGGAGTTTATGAAATTCATTTGCAATGTTGCACTACTAAGCTAACTTGGTGAAATGCATAAAGGAAAACTTAAACAAAAAAATATATGACAAGGAATAGTTTATTTTCAGTAATAATTGCATATAAATTTATCTTTACATCCCTTCAAATAATGGATGGTACAGCCTTTGACAAGGCATCTGCAGCTTTAGTTAACCACATTATCTTTTTTTATTAATTTAGATAAAATATATAAAAAATTTATTTTATTACCCAGATGCCCAATGAAGGTTTCAATTATTTATTTCAATATTAATACAAAAAGTTACCAATATTAGGTTGTTTTCTATTTCCTGGTGTCAGCCACTTGACGGTGCTATTTCTAGGTCACTTCCTAGAAATATACCGTTTACAATGGCCTACACCCAACCTAAGAGGCTTCTTTCTATGATAAACACAAAAAGAGCGCTCATGGGGGTGGCCTCAGCCAACCTAAGAGGCTTCTTTCTACAATAAAACAGAGAGAGTCCCTGCTAGCCGGTCTGGCTTTCATTCTATGCTAAAAGCACAGACAAATGACTTTATTGGCTGCTGTAGTTGGTTGTGTTATTAACTTTATCGTAATGCAAGATGACTGTTTTCTATTGAGTTTGGTGTGAGAGTATAATTACAACTCGTCTACAGAGAACCTTGGATTTTCATCAACCAAGAGAACAAGCTGGATTTAAAAGTGGTTTTAGTACAGTAGATCATATTCAGGTATTGAGAGAAGTTATAGAAAGGACAAATGAATATGAGTTGTCATTATGTTTTGGATTTGTAGATTATGAAAAGGCATTTGATTCTATAAACATTTATTCAGTGATTAAAGCATTGGATCATCAAGGTATTGATCCAGGATATTGTCATATTTTAAAGAATATTTATAAAAATGCAACAGCAACAATTAGATTACATAATGATACTGGGAAAGTCAACATTGAGAAAGGTGTAAGACAAGGTGACTCCATATCTCCAAAACTTTTTACAGCAGTGCTGCAAGAAGTATTTTGTGGATTAAAATGGGAAACTAAAGGAGTGAAAGTAAATGGAGATTATTTAAGTCATTTAGATTTCGCAGATGATGTAGTTGTTTTTGCAAATAATGCTTCGGAGCTGCAGGAAATGTTGCAGGAGTTATCAGATGAAAGTAGGAAAGTAGGACTAAAGATAAATGTTAAAAAGACTAAAGTAATGTTTAATCGATTTGCTCAAAATATGAAAATAAAGATTGATTATGATGAATTAGAAGAAGTTAAGAGTTACAAATACCTTGGTCAGATTATTAATACAGACGGAAGCATAATGGAGGAAATTAATCATAGAATTAAACTTGGTTGGAGTGCTTTTGGTAGAAATAACTTGATATTAAAAGGAAATATGCCTATGTGTTTGAAAAGAAAGGTTTTTAACAAATGTGTTTTACCAGTTCTTACTTATGAATCTGAGACTTGGACACTTAATAGAAGATCAATACAGAGACTTCAGACCAATCAAAGAAGTATGGAGAGATGTATATTAGGAGTAACAAGAAGAGATCGAAAACGCAATGTATGGGTAAGAGAACAAACAGGTGTTACTGACCTCATTGAAAAAATTAAAAGATTGAAGTGGAGTTGGGCTGGACATATTGCTAGAAGAGATGATAATAGATGGACAATTGAAATTTTAAACTGGATTCCAAGAGATTGTAAAAGACCCAGAAGGAGACCACATGTAAGATGGATGGATGAAATAAGAAAATGTGTAGGGGTGATGTGGAGAAGAGAAGCTAAAGATCGGAGAAGATGGATTAAACTTGGAGAGACCTTCATCCTGCAGTGGATTGATAATAATGATGATGAAACACTATTCAATGCTACTTTCTAGAGACTGAAATAAATCAAAAAGTATAATACTAAATCTCTAAAAAAAATTAACGTATGCTAAGCACTATTTAATGCTTTTTTGGAAAGACTAGGTAATAAAATAATGTGATAATTAGAAAAATGATGGATGGGGGGGGGGGGGAATGAACTGCACGACATATAAAAAAAAAATTTTCACTGACTTTCAACACTATTTCATGGAGTATCTATAAACAAAAAAACTAATTATCCTACTTTCCAAAATATAATACAAAATTTCATCAATATTTGAAAAATAAAAGACTTTCAACAGTAGTTTTTAATCTGTATATATTCCTTTATGATGAAAATGTCACGTGACAAAAGTACAGTAGTTCATAATTTTTACAGCAGGGACTTAGACTAAATAGAGCCTAAAAAAGTAAGTTTTCTTACATCCATTTTATTTATTAATCTTCGTGTAAAAAATACATTTATAGTTAGATATACTTTATTTATAGTTATATATACAGTAAAGACCGCTAGATGTACATTCCTAGTGAAAAGTACGCATAAAAATGTAAGTTTTATTCCTTTTTTATTTATTAATATTTCCATTTAGATACAGTTTATTTCTTGTTACATAAACTGATTAAAGTTGGATCTTTCTAATTGTCTATCTCCACTCTATTTATAGTTAATTTATTTACAGTTATATATACAGCGAAGACCGCTATAAGTGAAAAATACGCACGTAAATGTAAGTTTTTTTTCCTTTTTTTATTATTAACATTTACACTTAGATATAGTTACATACACTTATTAAATTTGGATACAGTTATTAGAGGGGAAAAAGTAGTTAAGTCTTTTAAAAAGTAGTTATGTTTTTTAAAAATAGAGGGCGAAATGTTCGGGTAGCTAAACGTCAGTTTTACCAGTTTACGTTTATTGTTATCATTTATTTTATAGATGTTACTAAAAAAAAATATTTACAAAAATACAATTTTAATATTTTTTATTTTAGCATTACAAACAACAGAACACTAAACAACTTTTACTTTTTGTTGTCATTCTATATGAAGTAAAAATAGCGGTAAAGCCGTAACCCCAGTAAAAAAATATACAATAGAAAATTGATTATTCTAATAAAGCAAAATAAAAAACACGAATCAAATTGTAATTTGTTTATTTTATTTTACATTTATTATTAGCATTTAATTTGTATACGTTAATAAAAAATAATATTTAAAAAAAGACGATTTTATTTTGTTTTTATTTTCGCATTACAAAAAAACACTTAAAGTCAAGCGTTGTTAGCCGAGAGGTCATCGCATCTGCCTTGCAAGCAAGTAGTTGGTTGCAGACGGTTGTGGGTTCGCGTCCCGGCTGATGCCATGACATATGAGAAAAAAAAAAACACATCAAAATGATCAATGGCCCGGGAATGTTCATATTTTATAGTTTTAGCGTGAAAACGGCGCCATCGAACAGTCTTTATCTATAAGACAAACACCGAAGATTATAAATGAGTATGTTTTTAATGTGTATTAAATTGAAATTTAAGAGTTTTGTAGTTTTAAATTTTTTTTTTGAGTTTGATGTTTTTTGTTTCAATCGATGTATTTTTCTTTAAATAAATATTTTGTATTAAATATATATTACTGTCTTATCTTATAGATTGTTAAGTAAAATTCAAAACATTTAATAATAGATAAAAGTAAATATGATAGGAAGAAAAAAATAATTTCATGGTAATGATTATAGTATAGGTAAATGGTTTCAAACAATCATACAATGAGAAACTGAAAGATTGAAAAAAGTTATATATATATGTAAATCACATCATTATTACCAATGCTTAAAAATAAACCAATGCTTAAAAATAAACCAAAAGAATGTCAGCAATCTACTCAGATAATAAATGAAAATCCACTTATTATCTAAGTGTAATAAGACCTTAAATGTACTATGAGTCATAGCAAATAACTAAGTCAGATTAAACAGGTCGGAATAAATTGTTTGAAGATAGATTAATAAAGAATTATTTTTGAAATCTTAGAAATAAATTACTAGTCAATGTTTAAAGTAAATGAATAAAATATCAGCAATCTGTTGTGAAGGCAACATTCTGGGTTGTTTAATGGAGTTTATTTTTAAAATTTCTAGGCAATTTTAATCTCAATCTGTTTCAGTCATTTGTTGTGACTTGTGGTCTAATTAAGATCTTAATCATTGATAATAAGTAGTTTTCACTTTATTATCTAAGTGTTGCTTTAACAACAGATTGAGGATTATAATTCTGTTTGCTAATAAAATAATAAGTGAAATATATATCCTTATAGAACTCTCCCTATGGTTTCTTAAATAGGGAATGAGAGTTAACCTGGGAGAAAACTATAAAAATAAAAAGATAATATCATATCACAGGTTGTCAAACAGTTTTTATAGAAACTAAATGGGTCAAATATTTCAGATAAAATTGAATAACTACTTAAAAAAGTTACAATTATAAATACCTAATGTCATTTGCATATTTTATATTTCTTTTGAAAAAGATTTTTTAAATATTATGATTATCATTAAGCTTTTTTATATATTAGCTACATCATAATAAATTACATATCTAATCTATAACATTTAAATTATTTAATTTTTTTTTTTATAACCTCTCCACAAACTGTTAATGAAAAAATATTTTTCTTTTATCTATGACCCTCTATTTATTTTATGTAAGTAGATCAATTATGCAAGCATTAATTTTTCTATTATATTTATTTTAAAGGTTTTTTGCATAATATATCAGAATAATTACTTATTGACTAGATCTGTATGATTTCATCTATTTTTGAAATTCAAATTTTCTTTAAGGAAATTATTTAAAGGTCACATTTTAAAATATTTTTTAAGTTTGCTAGTTGATGATTAAAATAGCCATACAGAAAATAAAATATGAATTGGAATGACTACATGAGCTTTTAATAAAGTTCATAAATTATTCTGCATTTGTTGAATTAAAAATTAAGAAAATAAGTTTCTTGTTTGAAATATTACTTTACATGAAGCAGAAATTTGAATAATTAGAAAAAAGAGAAGAAAATATTGAAAAACTAGATTTGGATTTAGAAGAGAATGAGAAAAATAGTAATAAAAAGATTATTTTTTTAAGAATTTAAGAAAATGGAATTAGAATAGATATTTATATTTAGAAACAGAAATTACAAACATGCTTACGATAAGAAGACTAGGTGAAGAAGTAATTGAGAGATGAGTTTTTGAACAATAGAGTGATAGGAATCCTTGAAGAAAGGTGTTATCGAGATGATGTTAATAGATACTTTATTCTCTTATAATCACACAATTTGTTTTATATATTGGATTTCAACTTACTTTGAATAGTTTACAAATAATATATTTTCATATTACAATTTATTTTCTAAAAATTTGCTAATCTTTGATAGTTTATTTCTAAAATGTAAATCAAATTTTAATACCAGATTTCATTATATTGAATATTTCTTGTAGTTTAATGTGACATATTCAAGAACTAAAAGTTCCTGAAGTGAAGCTCTGTTATTTCTGTTGCTGAAAGGACATATGACCCAAGAAAGAACAAATTACATTCTATATATTGAATATATTGTCCAAATTTTACAATAATAATGTAATTAAGATATTTCAGATATATTAGTTTTCAAAACTATTATACTGTATAGAATGACTAAACAATCACTACTTATTTATGTAGTAATATTTTTATCGAGTCAGTTTGGTGCATAACATCAAACTGCAAGATCGTATAATTGGATAATATTGACGCTGTTTACATTTTGCCTAATTTATAAGACTTTAGTATTAGATCTTAGGTTTATTTTTTGTTTAATTTTGACAATGAATATATTTCTTCAATTGGTTATTGGTTAGAATTTTACTATTCCCATTTAAGTTTTAAGATTTCATTTATTATTTAACACTCGAAAAAAGTGTTTGCACAATTTGGTTTGAAAAAGCCGATATGAATGTGATTACAATTGTATAGACGCTATAAAAAATAAATGCTGATTTATATATATGATTAATTTCAGTTGGAATGACGTTCAGTAAATTCTAGTAAATTTCATCGGCGTCATTCATTCATAAGTTATATATAGTAATTCAAAGTGCCTGTTCTATAGTCACACCTTCTGTGCCAGTACTTCAGATTTGCTCATATATAAATATTTGAGTCATAGTAATAAGAGGGATTCCTTTTATTGCTGCATAAATTCTATATCTTGTATGGGTCAGAGGGTATTCATTTATTATTTAACACTCGAAAAAAGCGTTTGCACAATTTGGTTTGAAAAAGCCGATATGAATATATTAATTTTAGTTTTGTTTGCAAAAAGTATATTAATAATTTGTAAAGTTATGAAAGTAAACGAAAGTTTTTTCAAAAATATATTTTTATTTATAATTATAAAAATATTCAATAGTGGAAAAATAAAAAAAAGATCATAGCAAGTTACAAGTCATGTAAACGTCATTGTGTCCCTCCTCAATTTATGTTATTAAAAAAGTTATGAATTTTTTTAGTAAAATCTTAGCATTTTTCTAAAAATAATTATATTTTCAGCATATTTTAACCAAAATACATTATAATATGTAAATAAATGTCAGAAAAATATTCTAAAACATTAATCTTTGTTTGAAAATCAAATAAATAGCTTGGGGCAATCGAAACTCTTGACAGGCATATCAAAATTATTGCTACCACTGGTTTCTTTTTGAATTTACGATCGTGTAAAGTATACAATTTTTTAATAAAACCTTATTACTTTTGTAAAATAACTATATTTTCAGCAGATTTTATGAAAATAATTTATATGTACAAAAAATAAAAAAAAACACTCTAAAACATATTTTCATTTTCAGCGGTGAAAAATATTTATCGGTGGTCTCTTTTTGACCAAATAATCATCAGCCAATCAGCATTGAGAGTGGATGGCCTCAGCCAATCAGCAATGAGAATAGACAGCCGCCTTCTTTTGTTAGGCTTAAAACATCCCTATTATTGATTTTTTACTTGTAAAATAATTCAAGAGAGGGCAGCATCTTACGGGACTTTTTTGACAGAAAGTGAATTATTGGTTTTTATGCTGGGTTTGTGAAAAGATAAAGGGGATTTAGATATAAAGGCTATAGAGTTGACAAAGATTATGTTGTGGAAATGGGATGGAGCAGAATGTGGAACAATTTAGAGTGGGGAATGGAAAGTAAAGTGGCTAACAGGTTTATCTGGGCATAATTGCTGAGATATGGAAGCCACAATACATCACATCACATAAGCTTTCAAACAAGCATAAAATCATCACCGTAGGTCAAAAAATGACCAATTTCGAGTGACCGAAAGCCGTTGACATGAATGAGTGTCGAAACCTAGTGAAAGGGAGCACATTCTATAATACCGACCAGATGGCAGGCACCATTTATTTTTTTAATTTAAATTTATAGTTGGATATTATTAATGATAGACTCTTTTGCGCTGTAAAAGTATAGTATGACCTACAATTTGATTACAATATAATACAATAATTTATAAGAAATCTTAAAAATTAAATTTATTTGTATCAGATAAATAATTTTTTAATGTTCAGATATTGTCAGGCACACATAAAATGGTCTGCGGGCACCATGGTACCTGCAGGCATAGGATTGGGGACCACTGACATATAGTGACATCTAGATATCCCCCCAGCCCCTTTTGTTACTGTATGATGTATATAAAAGTTATATGAGATGGGAAAGAAGGGAACAGATAATTAAAAATTAATACATATATAAAATCTAGATGTCCACCATGACTAATGATCTTTAAATGTTTACAGTAATATATTTTAGATTGAAAAAGTCAATAAAATGTTATTGAAGTTTTTTTTTGGCATTAAATGATTCAATATTTGTTGTATAAGTTTTTTTTGTTTTAATTTATTTAAGTTTTATGATTATTTTAGTGTCCATTAGAATAGAACTAGGAGCTCTAAAATTTCTGAGTTTAAAAACATTAATTATTTAATGTTTATGAGAAGAAAAAATGTTTAAATATAATTTATAATTATAAAAATATTTAACAATGTGGAATTGATGAAAAAATGTCCAATAAATAATTTTAGTAAGTTTTATCAACTTACTAAAAAAATTTTGTATTCTTGTTCTCTAGGGGTCCATGTGTAATATTTTTTATTATTATAATTTGTTTTACTTAGCTTTAATAAATTTAATTATTTAACATTTATATATATATAAAATTGAATTACATCAAAAATGGAAAGAAGTTTAATCCATTATGCTGCTTTTACATATATTTAAATCAATCAAATGATATAGCATAATATATCTTTATATAACAGCAATAATTGTATATATATATAACAACAATAATAATACATAAAAACTCTGTCCTTTTCATTGTGTTGGAACTATTTTACAATTACAATCTACATTGCATACATAGCGATATCTGTTTTATATAAAATTAACTATAACCTCTTCTAACAATAATGTACAAAGAAGAAAAAAAACGATAAATGTACACTATAATTTTCTATTCATTTATCATTAGCCAATTATTAGTTAAATTAATATGTTATACATATATATTCATATAATTACTTTTGTTATAATTAATGTAATTGGTTTTATATATCTTCCTTCTATTAGTTTCTTTAATATGGTTTAAAAGTTTTATATTTTTTACACTATTTTATGTTCTATTTTAAATAATGAATATATAAGGCAGATTTATTATTTCTATTAATTGCATTATGTTTTTTCATCTAATTGTTTCCCTGTGTTTTCATAGTAAACCATATTCCAACCATCTATATAAAAACATTTTCATGAACTTAAATTGAATACATGCAACTGTAGAAGGTTAATAACATCAGCATCTATTTGCAGTCTTGTCATTAATTAAATCAAGTTTTAAATTAATATGTGATACACTAAATGTTATTCAGTTTTAAATTATACAAATGTTAGCAACTCATAAAAGTCACAGTGCACTGCTTCAATTTCTTCTGGTTTAAACATATTTATTCCAGAACACATGTTAGAGATTGAAATTGATGAAACATTACTAAAATATAAATAACTAAAAAAAATGACTTTTTATTTTTTATGCAAAAATGGCAAAAACTCTTATAAAATAATTTTATTTAGTATAAAATAAATTACAAACCATCCATTTTCTGCAGTGAAATAAAATTACTTTGTAAACATAAGTATGTACATTTTTTATCTTTATACTAAAATCCTTGTTACTTAAGTAGTTTACTTAATTAAGAGATGGTAGACTTATTATCGAGATTAATCTTCATTTTTTTTTAATTTGTTTTTTTTTTTCATCTAAAAGCGGTTCCAAAGTCAATAATGAAATACCAAGTTGATCATCCTATAATAATATATATAAAGCTATATGAGTGATTACTAATATATTCTCAAATGTCAAAAAACTAGAATAAGAATTAACAAAATGAAAAGAAAATCTTATGTTAAATGTTGGTTATGTAACATTTAATGATTATGCTTTTATAGCTTTATAAATATTTACATATGATGTCCCAGAAGTTCAGCATTTTCTTACAACAGGCAAAAACTCTCCATCTTACAATTTAACAAACCAGGAAGTATTTTGTTTGCTTTCATGAAAGGTAAAAAAAATCAAATGGATTACATCCAAACCATGAGCCAATAATCAGATTTATTGCAAAGTTTAGGAAAACAGAATTTCAAGGAGATGAACTAATTATAAGCACATTCATAACTATTCTGGTTCACTGCAGGAGGAGTCTCTGCACAAATGATCTTTCAAACAGGAATTCTATTGTATTTGTAAGATTCACAAATGGGATAGCTATAAATTTCAACTACTAGAACAATTAAGAGAAGTTGTATGTGTGTGTACATTGTAACCTCAACTTTCTCAGCGCAATCTTTTACTTATTTAACCTCAATAAACTCTCCTTTATTTCAAGTAGCTAGTGAATTGAATTTTATACTAACTTTAGGATCAAATATACCCGGGGTGCCAAATTGCAGCTATAAATTGTAATGCCCACCAGAGATCATCATCATTAGCCATATTTAGGACTATAGAAGATACTGGAGAAAGTAATTAAATTGTCTCTCAAAAAAAATAAATAATAACAATAATATTGATAAAACCATTCAATCTATGTGGTCTTAATTTCAAACCTAGCATTAGTCATACCAATGTTTCATGATAAATTTATCATTAAATCTACAATAAGATGACAACTTTCTTCCACAACTTTATTATAAATATCTGATCTCGAGTGGTAACTACAGAAAATACTATATACAGTTCTCACTTATATCTGACTGGAAATAAATCAGTAATTAATGCAGAGAACTCATAATCCATGTTCACAGTGTAAATTATTATTTATATTTAATACTAAATAAAATTATCATAAATAAATCCTCCCCATTTAATTCCATTACTTTATTTTTCGTTCTCAGCATCTATCACTTTAAATAGCTACAATTATATATCATGGAATGTCTGTGTTATGTTCTCTAATCTGAGAATCCCTAATCTTATTTCTCTAACATACATATATCTTTCGATCAATTATCAATTCATGATCCCTATTTTTATAATAGTATAATAATTTTATTATAATATGCTACTTGACTTCCAGACTAGCTCTTAGATTAATAATTGAACTGCTCTTTCTCAAGGTCTAGATCTGTCAAGAGGTTTATAAGCAATTACATTGTAATGGATATGATTTCCAATATATTAAATCAAATTTTGATAGGAGTTTACTAGAGGGAATCACTCTAAACACCGAGAGCAGGAAAGGGATTTTATGTCTGCTCCCAATATTCACAACATTACAATGAACCTAAAGATTAAATTTATTAAACTCAACTTAACTATTCCCTGTCATTTTTATTCTATTATATCTCATCTATTGACCAAACTTTAATTAATAATTTTAAACCTATCATATTTTGCTAAATTAAACTATGGAAGTAAACCATGGACATTAATCAGATAAATCAATCAAAATTTACTTAGGAAAGTAAAGTATGGAAATAAATCATAAAATCAGATTATACAAATTAATTATGTGAAAATGAAGTTGATAAGAGTGACTTATATAAAAATGAATCATGTTAATCGAATATAGAAATAATCAAGACAAAATCAATACTGTAAATCAATCATGAAAATAAATTATCAATATAAAATTAACTATGTGAATCGAATATGGAAACAATATAATAATGACTACTGCAAATCGATCGTGGAAATAAATTATCAATAGAAAAATGAATAATTTAATTTGACTATGAACTAATATTACTTTAAATATAGGTGCTGGATGTAGAATCTGGAGATATTTGAAACATCAAAACACAATGTAATCTTATAACAATAGTAAAATTTTATTACATTAACCATAATGATAAAAATTAAAATAAAAACACAATTATAATATTGTTACACTCAAATATATGATTCAGATCTATTAAAGACTATGGTTCGAATACATGTTTAAAGTAACTACTTTTCTGGATGACTTATCCACTGTTTTGACCCATTTATTTATCAAATAAATAATTAATAATAATAATAAACACAAACACTCACACACGGAATCAGAATTCTGTATATTTTAGCTTTAAGAAAACCTATATCTTGAAAGAGAAGAAAACCTATAAATTTCTACTCCTCCCCCCTTTTATTGTAAACATTGTCCATTGGACTATTTCAAAATAATATATTCGTTTCAATTATTCTAACTAGCAATGTTAAATAATCATAAATTTCTAAATCATTTTATCAAGCAATAACTTTCACATTTCTAATGAAGGATGATATGCCATAAAAAAATCCCCCACTGATCTTGCAAACGGGTTTAAATTCAAAACCCACACTTTTATGTTCATGCCTGTCAGATCTTTACGTTTTTGACTGTATATATCTTGATAGGTCAGTATGTCAACCCAGCTTGACAACCTCAATTTACCATCATTCACAAAATCAACACAGATTGGTTAGTTTATTAATTAAAATCTTTGTCATAACCCATCATACTTATACATCTGACTGAATCCTTATCCTTTCAGGGCAACTTTATTCTATCCCACATAAGAAAAACTTTCTTCATATACCACATCACCATGCAGTATTTATAATGCACACACAGCAGCATCTTAGTAAGGGAAATTAAAAAAAAACACTGACAACAACTCCTAACTTGAACTGTTTGCTTGATCCAGAGGGAGATCTTTTCTTAAGATCTAGAGTTGTGTAAAGAGCTCCTGCCTATTGGCATGCAAAACATTTTCTACAATTAAACAATAACTTTATTAATAATTCCCTATCTTAACAAAATAAATGGAGTGAAACTCAGTCATCTCCAACTGCCATGGTAAATAAATCATGAGACACCTATTTCCCATCTATTGGGTGGTAGGATAACTTTACATTAGTAATGACTAGCATTTATAGCTTTATATATGCCCACACATACATCGATTACAGTCTAGATAAATGACAAAGAGCAATCAGATCCAAAATCAAAACATATATGAATTATTTCAATTTTAAACAGTCAAGCCAACAACATACATCCAATATTTCTATTAATAACAGATCAACACTGACAGCATAATAATGGGTTTTCATACAACCATCCTCTCACTCTTCATATTTAATATTAAGCACAAATTAAAACATTGTTAACAATATAAAAAAATATTTATATCATTTCTCTCTTTTCTTTTAAATTTAAATTTACGTGAGCACTTATACTTAAATGGTATCAAAATCATTTTCCTTTCTTTCCTTTAAACATTTTTAAAGATAAATAAAAAAAATTATTAAATTAAGATAATCTAGTGATTAGACATGTGACATATTATATAAACAAAATGAAATATAAAAAACAAAAACAAATGACATATATAAATGAAATAAAATAAAGAATAAATATTAACATTACGATAGTCTTTTTCCAATGTCTTTTCCTTCAACTGTCCATCAATCAATTAATGTATTCAGTTCATTTTATTTTGAGATAGCACATCAGACAGTTATTTTTAATCAAATGTGTATAAAAAATGCACAGACAGTTATTTGAATCAAGATAGATAAAAAACATAGTTATTTTAAATCAAGATTTATCTACAGGATAATTAATAAATTTTAAGAGTTCTGTTGATTACCTTCCATTTTGATGAGTTCTTTCTGGGTTTGAATTGATTTGTTTCCTTTTCTTCCCTTCCATTTTAAAGACTCAAATTATAGACAACAAGCAGTTTCTGATTACTAAACATGAATTAACTTTCTAAACATTATACAGAAGTTTGCTGCAGTTTCTTCAAACAAATTTTAACCAACCAAATAATTATTATAATATGAATTGGTCTTTCAATTTCAAAAAGTTTGATAGTTCTCTCCAATTAATTTTTAACAAGCCAAAGGGATAAATTGTGGTATTCAGTATAAAATGTCTTATTAAAAGTCGATTCATTCATAATTGACATGAGGATAAGAAAATATGCACCACTTATATATGAATTAGAAATTCATATTTTGGTATACTGTAAAACTTAAACACATTATTAAATTCTGAGAAAAAAAATTTAAAAAAAAAACTTGGAGAATTAATTTTAGTTAGCTAGTCATTCTCAATTAGCAAACTTCTCCTCATTCACTTTCCCCAGTCCCTTTTATAGGGTGAAGGAGAAAAAAACACATGTTAATCTCCCCCCTCCCACAGGTGGTTTTTCTTCAAATCCAATTAAAAAATCACTCAGAATGAACAATAGACTCTTTACCACTTGTTAATTTTGACAACTTTTAGCCTTACCTGAAACCAGATCTTTTTAGTTAACACATTAGTGATTAATTTATGGGAAAGCAATCAAAGAAAATCTAATCAAAAAAATAAGCTTACTGACACTTTTTTGGTCAAACAAAGGTTACATTCATTTGATCTAAATAATTTCTTATTTAGATTTACATTTTAGAGTTAGAAATAATAAATCAAAACAGATTCACTTATTTTTCCCTTTTCACACTTATCATGAAATAATATAGAAAATTATATCAATTTCTATAAAGGAAAGAAAAAAAAATCAAACCCATATATTTGTTTTACACACACATACATGTGCAGACCATTCAATAGAAAACTGATCATTTAGATTATACGAACCAAAATATCCATCATAATTTCTTATAATTACAAGCATAAAATCAATTATAATTTCTGATAATTATAAACATAAATATTCACTATAATTTCTTATAACTTTAAACTTATTCTCTAGAAAGAAACTGTTAACTAAAGCTACTGACAATCAATTCAATTTTAATTCTCATCAACTTTTTAGTAACAGATATCAAAATTCACCAGACTTTATCTCAGTCATATAAATATTTATTTCTCAATTATTATAGTGGTAAATTATTATAGCAGCACACAAAAAAGAATCAATCATCCCCCCTGCATTAAATAATGCTAGCTATATTTTATACAAATACAAACTGCCTCTATATGTTATTTTTGAGCTCTATAGCTATTGATTTCTCAAATAAAACTTTTAACTTTTCGTATATTCAAAAAAAAAAATTTTTCCCACAATTATTTCCTTGTATTACATTTGGTTTATAGATGGAATAAACCAAAAGACTACAATATATATATAGAAGTTGTATATGTATATATATTGTAATGGATAAATAGTTCCATACATAACTTTACTGGAAGGCATCACTAGATAATAAATATAGACTTCTTTCCTATAACAAATATAATTTAATATTGTTAACTAATATAAAAAAATATCAAAGAAAGAAGTTAAGTTTACTAGCAAATATAAATTATAAAATAAAACTCTTCTAATTAATAATAAGTAAAAGAAGTTTACCTAGCATGAGTTACATTTAAACACCTATTAATTTGGCAAATCAATATTTCATCTTTTATAATTCGAGTAATAATCAGTAATAAAAGAAACAAAATAATTAAACAAAATAAATTAAAATACTACCAATATCTACATTAATACATCAAAATGTATGATCAACAATCTGAGACATTTCCAAAACAAACCAAGTCATCCTTGATCTCAATACCTAGTAACAGTAATGTACTGAAGGCTACAAAACTATGCAATGGGTAAAATCCGTGTTATATATGAAATTAACTCTACTATAATATTCTAGTAACAGCATAGAAACAATTATTTTTTAAACTTCATACATAAATATTTAAATATTAATTCATTATAGTAGTATTATTTATAAAAATATAAACATTACCCATGCTTGAGATAATATTCACTACAAAAATGAAGTCATTATAAAATGAAACCATAGGAAATTTATAACTGGATCTAAACAACAAATATCAAGCTAAATAAATCAAATAATATCTGTTTCCAATACATACAATATCAATCAAATTCCTTATATATTTAGTAAATATTACCATTTAAGCAATCATTATCTAAAATTATAAATATTATTAAATAACATTATATATTTCATAATCTATTGAAATATGACTATAAAATAAAAGGAAACTCATTTATTACATTTGTATTATTTTTAAACATTACATTTAAAATGTTTTGAAAATATTACTTGTATATATGTTTTATATAAATACACATAGTGATCAATACAATGTTTAAGAATTGACAATTTATAAATAATAACAGCATAATATTTATGTGAAAAGCAATTATAAATTTTAAAATATTTATAGATTGTTTTGTAATCTTAACTTATTTACCAGTAGAAAATGTTAATATTTTTCAAATTTAAGATATAGCAGATGATCTCTTTATTATGGTGCATTTGAAATATAGAAGATAGGCTTAAATGAAGTTGTAGAAAAATCATGATTTTGCAGCAAGTGTTGATTATGAAGTAATCCTATTTATGATAGATAAAAATATGAAGAATAGATTACCCATTTGGGTCCTGGTTCCCAAATAAAAACTATATACTAGTTCATTTTGAGAGTTTAAAATCCAATGTTTTCTTTTTAATTCAACAGCTGATGATTCTGTTCACGTGATCAAGAGTTTTCTTGATAAGAAGTCATTTTTGGCTACTTGCCAATATAACAATAAATAATTCTTCAGTTTATTTAAAAGTATTTAAAAAAACAAATAATTGTCAATTCTTTCTAATTACTATTTTAAATTCAAAAATTGAATTTCTTTTTTAATTATGATTTAATAAAATCAATTTTTATTTATAAAGAGTGTATAATGCCTTTAAATAATAACTTAATATTAGATCATATTTCTAAATTAATAAAGTATGTTTCTATATATTTATTTAATGTACACACCCATGAAATATATTCCAAAGGAATATACTATCAGAATGTACAATGTTAAAAAATAATCAGTTTTTTAAAATAATAAGTAAATGTTAAAGTAATAATATACACTCCCATCTCAGTCACACATTGCAAAAAATTTAAATTTTATAATATTAAATGTTAGCATAAATATTACAAAATATTAAAAATGAAACACTCTTCAACTAACTATAAAAAGATTTTCAAAACAGAGCTGAAATTTAATCTCCAAATTTTTTTTAAAATTGTATATAAATAATTATATCCATTTTTTACACACACACACACATTAATAACCTGTACAAAGTGAATGAAATTTAATAGAAAAAAACATTACTTTTGAAAAAGGTTGAGCCATTAATCTTAGAAACTTTTTGGCCATTTGTGACAGATTTTTTAGTTGAAAGGTTGCAAAGGCTATCTTTTAAATGCTCCTGAATCCATTGAGGTAATTTATTTAGTTTATCTACTCTTGCAAATCTCTAAAAAGTAAAATAATTTCTTTTTAACATTAATTAAAAAAGATGTTTTTTTTTTGTTTTTATAAATAAAAATTTATTTAACGAATTTTAGGGTGATTTACAAGTTACAATAAAGTGTACAGGTTTATATTGGAACTTTGATCTGTGAGGTGTTTTGATTGTTCCTGTGCCCCAGTTGGGATCATCTCAATGTTCATAAAGTTCTCTTTTTGTGGGTGATGTTTGCCTAATATTGAAGCACAAAGTTGTGCATATGCTATGATTTGTATCTTGGCTAGGATGTTGTTACATGCAGTTGAGTTGTGGCTTATACTATTGCTATGGTATTGGAATTTCGAAGAGTTTCCAAGTGTCATCAAAGATGTTGGAGGAAAGCATCTGATCTCTTTTCTTTATTTTGGTAATGATGTTGATGAAGATGAGAGCCGGGTTTCGACTTGAATCCTCAATGGCTAGTTGACAGCGGACAAGCCATAATGCAAATGTGAGGAAGATTGCCAATCGGATCCAGGCAAATGTTTTCATGCCTAGGCATCTTTGAATAGAGGTGATCATGTTGTAGTTTATTTTATAGTTAGAGTGAATTAACTGTCTGATGCAGTTGTACTTAGGGCATAGGTTAATGATATGGTCAACTGTTTCCTCCTCTCACAGACAGAACTGACATTGGGGTTCCAGGTTGCCATGGCCTCTTCTGTATACTAGAAACCATTTAGTGGGAAGTGCATTTAGGTTTAACTTTATCACAAAGTCAAGATATTTGGCTTCCAGGCTCCAAAGCCTAAATTGGGAGATGATTTTTTTGTTTGTTGTTTTAAGCCTGCAATCCTGTTCTTGGCTGCATGGGTGTTGTAGGCTATATGCTTCCCAGTAAGTTATTTTTGAATTGTATGAGGGTGGATTTGTTTTAGTTAGGTTTTTGTTTGGGCATTTTATTAATTTGCTCACATAGTAACAGAAATTACAGAATACTTTTTAGCACAGTAGATGCAAAAATTTTGTGTTATATAAAACTATTAGAAAACAATTTAATATTAATAATAAATTCAAATGAAAAATAAAACACTGGTTAAAATAACAGAAAATTACAAACTAAATATAAATTAGTTGAAAAAAATCATATACAATTTGCTATGAATTATAAATTGATTACTGATGTGAAACTATCATCAAGATTTATCTATTAGTATTATAGAAAAACGATGAAATCTATTGGCAGTGGTTAATAATACAAATCTCAGCTTAAATACAAAACAAATATACATTATACTGCTATTATAGATTATATTTCAATCTAGAGATTTAAAATTCATTATATATTGAACAGTGTCATCATTTAAAGTGAAATGGCAGAGAAGAAAGACAGTGATGTTCTGTCAATTTAAATTTAATCTGCTGAGCAACAGCATATGAAAATAATTTATGAGAAATAACATAATAGTGATTTGGACATTGTTTGAATATTCATACTAAATAGTTTTTTAAATGTCATTTTTTTAAACTTAAAAAGTGATTTTTTGAATGCCATTTAATTTAAAGATTTTGTAAACCTTAAGAATAAATAGAAGTAGTTAATTATGTAGATAATTTTGGTGTTTACATTGTGTAAATGACAAAATTTTAATGTGTATATATATGAGTTTTAGGGCAAGAGATAGCTATCCTTCCTGTACTTTTTTCAAATGTTAAAATAAATAGTTTTCAATGAAGCATCATCAATCCTATGTTGAATGGAAATTATGGAAATATAACGAAAATAAAAAAATTGGATTTAAAAGCTTAAGTATAGAGGATTTGAACTCAGATTTTCAAGCACCCTTCAACTATCCACACTATCTCATACAACTGATACACATGACCACACACATGTAGAAAAGATTAATAATCACCAATATACGTATTTCATGCTAAACCAGCACTCATCAGTTGGTCCAGATTATCATCTCTCATACATATATATAATCAATGCTCAGTTTATATTAAGATAACAAATCTTCATACTTTAATGGACAGGCTTCAATCCACTGCAACCTCTAACTTTTCAACCATCCATATCATTGAAAATCTGATGATGAAAACTCAAATCCCATGCTGATAGTCTGGACCAACTGATGAGTGCTGGTTTAGCACGAAATACGTATATTGGTGATTATTAATCTTTTCTACATGTGTGTGGTCATGTATATCAGTTGTATGAGATAGTGTGGATAGTTGAAGGGTGCTTGAAAATCTGAATTCAAATCCTCTATACTGACAATTAAGTTCCTAGGTTTGTGAAGAGTGCCTGGTTTCAAATATTTATTTAAAAGCTTATAAAATTTAATATTCCAAAATATAAAATCTATAAATAAATATTAGCTTCAAGGTATATATGGCGAAGAAAACTATTCACTAAAACCTACAAACAATGCTAAAGATGCAACATTGTCTCATGAATAGCAATATTTCCTTATTGGATGAACCAAGCATTCTTTATTAACCCAAGATATTATAATCATTAAAAATGAACGAATTATAATTAAATAGCCTTAAATGATCTAATACTGCATAGAGACCAATCTGCGTAAACAATTACTTTATGTAAATATTTAACCTACAAAAACCAAACATATAGAATAAGGAAATTTACTTCTCATATAAATCCCCATTTTCCTAACTTAAAAAAAAAAAGGCATGATAATTAACTGACGCTATCCAGTGGAACTGTTACTAGGTCAAAAATCTATAGAGTATTACTTTTGTTTCAAATTACAGAAATATAAAATACTAGAATCCCATCCTGGGAAATCTATAATAAATTTATTTAACGAATTACGGTCAGTTTATTTTTTAGGTATATATATTCGACATAACTTCACTTGCGAAAATAAAAATAGATCAACTTATTTTATTTTAAAATTAAATCGTTATTTGCTAAAACTCCCTTTCCATAGTAAATATAATTTACTCTCTTAGCAAATTATTCTCTTTGAGCCCCCACGAGCGAAGTTTGTCGAAATAATAATAAAAAAATCAAAGCATGAAATCTCATGCTAAAATTATCATAAAGACAAATAAATAGTTTCATAGTCAAATAATCAAAAATATTAAAAATTATGGTGAGTCTGAGTTATGAAAAACATTATAATTTAAAAGAAAAAGGGTTAAAGAGCCAGTTAACAGAGTGTCAATAAATAATAACTTTTGACATTCTTTTTTTTTTTTTTTTTAGCTTTACGAAATTATATTTACATTTTAGTAAGTTTCTAACATCTTGACGAAAGTATTTAAGTTCTTCGGCATTTTTACCTTGGATTTCCCCGGGATGAGTTCTGCGGGCGAACGTTGGTGGCAGATGGCTTCTTTGAATGCAGGTTCTGGCAGCGACATAATGGAAGATTTCAGGAAGGGATACTCCTCACTCAACATTTTTAAAATCATCAAGACTTCTCAAACTCTTTCTTTCTTTTTGTCTGTTCTTCTTTGTGTCTCTAAAAGGACCACTATTTATACCTCCCTAATGGTATTCGATTTCTCTGCTGCCCGAGGTGATTTGCCTTTAGAAAACAATAGGAATCATGCTTTTGTTCTAATTTTAGAAAGTTTGTACCTCGATAAGGATCAATAGATTTCCGTATAATTTTATGTTAGTTTTTTAATTTAGATAACGGTGTAGAATCTCTACTAATTAATTAATAGAGATTCCAAAGTAAATGGATTTTGTCAATTTATCAATACTTTAATTTAATATTTAGTTTCAATTTCTTATCGAGGTACAAATCTTTCCAAAAGGCCATCTTGGATTCTTAAATAAAAAGTTAGATATTTTAAACATACAGATATATATAAAAAAAAAAACTTCAAAATTTATTATTTGAATTTTTTTTTTTTAATAATATCAATGAAATAGCGTGTTAGTACAATTATATATGATTAATACTATCCAAAACAAATTATCGCGATTTATTCAGGATAGTTAAAAAATGTTTTTCAGAATATAAAAATAAAACAAACATTAGTAAAATAAGTGATTAGATGGGTCAGACTGTGAAACGGCAAATCTGAATCAGATTTACCATTTCAGTATGTATGTATGTAGTGTATGCAATGTATGTATGCATGTATGTATACAATGTATGTATTGAAGCTACACATATATACATATTAAATATATATATATATGTTTGCTTCACCATTTACTTTGGTTTAACTAAAGACCCTGAGTGCAATCACGGTGAATGTAGTCTAAATTTAAAGTAAGTTAAATAACTTTAAAAACATTCCGAAAATTTTATAAAATAAAATGAAATGATTTTATGTTAGATAACAAAATAAAATGTTTAGAACTCATTAGAGAAAAAAATTAGTTAGATAGAAATAATTAATTAAAAAACACAGCAATTAAAAATAAGATAGCAGAACAATGGGATTGGAATGTAAGATGGCTAATAAGCTAAGTATAAATTGAGAACTTGTCTATTGTTTTCTCCTCTTTTCCCTGGCTCAGCTCTACAGCTTGGACTGAAATCAGCCACAAAGATATTTTTATTGGAAAAGAAATAAAATTAACTTTTTTGTAAAGAACCCTCTGCAACCATGACAATATCTTAGCCTATTGCTGAATAAATTTTCAAACCACCAGCATTCTATAGACAAGGAGAAAATAACTTAAAATGGGTGCTATAAGAAAAATGGTGTAGACTTTTTCCTTTATCTCCCAATTGTTTTCATGTCTGCTGGAGCTTGGAAAGGAGTAACCCAAGAAATGTAGTGTGCCAGAATAATTTTGCTTGACAATTTCCTGCTGCTATAAATGAATAACCGAGGACAAAAATCACCTTAAGCAATCAGGGTGGACTGCTGACCAGAATGTCTTCAGTGCTAGCTAATAAAAACTTACACCATCTAAAATCATTACCAGTAATTCTAATTTTTCACTTGTATTTTATGTTGGCTTAAACTGTAAACTTAAGTCATTTATTTTATAATTATGTGTTAATATACGAGAAGTTTTAACATTTTCATTTGAAGGACCAGTATAATGGCAATTCTTAATCCTATTAATATATATGTAAATCTTTTTCTTTGGTTATCGGATTGCCACTATACATAATTTGAATTGTACACTAATATTTTTTTATAGAAAGAAGCATGATTTCTTTTTTAGTGCTTGGCATGAACATATATATATATTGGAGGAACTGGAATGAAGAAATAATCTCATTTCATTTATTTCTATTTGTTCGACCTGCCACTAAATACAGAAATATTTCAGATTTATTAAAAACTCGTTGGATAAAATTTCTCCTTCCAATTCTCTTCTGCCATATTGGTTTCACCAATTTTCTTAATTTATGTATATTAGAAAGAGAGAAAAAGCAAAAAACGCAATTGTCATTTTTTTGGAAAATAATTCAATGTTTCTTTTAATTTATACTTAGAAATATAAAAGAAAAAGGCATCCGAATATATATATTAAAATGTTCAATTTTATGCATTTTGTAAAAAAGATCCAATCCTGTCTTCTATTTTTTATACTTTCTTAAAGTCAATCTGGATGTTTACTAATATATATCTATTTGTCTAAAACAGATATAGCTTAAGCATTTTATAATTTGATTAAATATAAGAGAGGGTACAGTACAGTTATATATGTGTAAATTAAAAATCTTAAAAATCTTCATTAACTCTAAGGGTGAACTAGTTAAATAGTTTTTAATTAATATACCCATCTTTTTATATATTTTAATATTAAAAAAGGTGCAAAGTAATTATTTCTAATAGTAGATATTCTCTCAGTCTCAGAAAGATTCTGAAGTCATGTTATTTTATATATGTATATTTTACCTAAGGTTTTAAAGTTTAACAGTTAGTTGACTGCATTTTCTCTTATCTTGTGCTACTCGGTGATTTGTGTGGGGTCTCGGTACATATCTATAGCTCCTGTCATCTTTAATTCATAGGCTAACACTGCTCTGAGATTGCCAATGATGATAAAATGGATCTTGACCCTTCTTCCAATATTATTACTGGACACTATCTAAACCTCAAGTTAGCCATATATAAAAAAAAACGTTTTGCCTTAGAGACTTACTTCTAAGCTCACACATTTAAATTACCAAGGACCACAGTAATGTTTAATTTCATTATAGATAAAACCTTAACTTTGTAATGTGCTCAAAATATTGCGGAGTAAGTCTGAAAAATGTCCACTGGGGGGATTTTGTTTATTTTGTCATGTAAATGCAGGCTATATTTGAACATGGCCTTAATCTATTTAACTAGTTTTAACCAATTATCCATTTTTGTAATTTCACCCTAAAGTTATGTTTTCTGTCTCTCTCCTTTAAAGTAAAGCACCCAGTTGTTGGCTAAGTAGGGTATTGTTCTGTAATTATCATACTATTGTTTAATTATATTAAGTGGATCTTTTAATGCATATCAACACATATTCATGTCTGTAGATGCAAGAAAATAACTTGCAATATTTTTTTGTAAATTATTTTTTAAAGTTGTCATTTCTTTTAATTGAACAATAAACTTTCACCAATCTCATCAATATCTTGTCTGGGTCATTATATAGTCTAAACCTGATTTTTCTTTGTTAAAATTCCCCTTTAGGATCTCATCTCTCCCTGACCACCGAGCATACATGAAGAAATTCTAGTGGCATTTGAGAAGTAAGTCACTTAGTAGCAATCTGGAGGAGTAGATTAACTAAGACCCTAAATCCAACCACAGTGAATGTATGTTTCTTTCTTAAAATAAATAATGACCTGCACAAATAGTTATAAGTTGATAAAGAAAATTATTTTAAAAAGTTAATGAAATAAAATATAGAAAGTTTAAAATTTTATTTGTAACTTTTTTTAAAATATATGATGGCAGAAGTAGATAAGGAAAATTTCTTAATAAAAATAGAATCCATTAAGAAAAGGAATTTAATTTATAAAACTTTTTTTTTAATTAGATAAAAAAGATAGATAACAGGGAAAATTTCAAACAATGGACATTATTCGCTACTAATGAGAGATTAAAAATATAATTGGAAAAAGAATACAAATAAAGTTTTTTTCTTTTGTTCTCGTCTGATGCTTGCTGTAACCTTTGCTGAAGGCTTAATATTAAGAATTTTGCTGTAAGAAGTTTGCTGAAAAATTTGACGTTGTGAAATCTTGCTTGCTGTACTTACTCCAGGTCATAGTCTATTTGTTCAGCATATATATCCAGGAATTCAAAATGTGCTACTTTGCCTTCACTCTCCCAACCGTTCCTGAGATCGGAGTTGTAACCACGTGAGCCAGCCAGAGAACTAAAGTGTCTGCCCTGTATCAGTGAGTATCTGCCTTCAAAACATGAAAATAATTTGAAGAACCGAGAAGACTTGCTAGAAACATCAAAGAAACCCATCTTGATCCACCCCTTTTAGTTGCCAGTAACTAATCTATAATTTGAAATATGTTTGTCTTTCCTTAATGTCAATCTTTAATCTGTTTTTGTTATTCTATTATCTATATAATATATTTGAAGTCTATAGATTTGCGTCTTGTAACAATTATATTTCGTCAATTGTTTTTTTTTGTTTTTCTAAAAATAATATAATGGGTGGTGATTTATTTTTGTATAATGGTGACGGTAATTTTTATTAATTAATTTGTAAATGCATCATTAAACCCCTCCATCATTATGCACCTGTAATTAAATATTTATTTTATGTATATATTTTATTTTGGAAAGAGAGAAAGCAAATCACAGAATGCGCAAATCCTCACCTTTTAAAAAAAAACCACTTTTAACTATCAAAGATTTTATTTAGTTTTTTTTTTTATAAAAAGAAAAGAAAGATCCCTATCAATGTTATTTTTATTATAATTTTGTTTTTTGTTTTTTAGTCAATGGAAGAGTTACGAATGTATAATCCTATTTTAGAAGAACGCAAAATAAGCGTTCTTATTTAGTCCATTTGTAAAAAAAAAAAGAGAGTGTACATTTGGCTATATATATTAAAGTTTTTTTAATTACATATTGACTCTGTAGGTAGATGGGTTAAACTATAGCTAATCATTAAAATATCCACCTTTTTTTTGTATAAGTGATCTCAAGTTTATGAAGGGAAAGTAAGAATTATTATGGTATAATGGATTTTTTTGTTTGGTTAGACTTTCATAATGTTTTTATATATATATATATTTTTCCAAAAGGTTTTTTTTTTTTTTTTAAATTTAAAGGTCGTTTGACTGCATTTGTATTTTATTGCTTTCTGGGTTGATCTGTGAGAATCTCAGCATGTGTTTAGCAGACTCGTTTACCAAGTCTACATAGGCTAATACTTGCTTCGGGATTACAATTAAGATTAATGAAATTGGATCTCATCTCTTTCGGAATATTTATATGTATAATAATACATAACTGGACATAAGCAATAAAACTCTGGCCTGAATTCGGATCACGCGGTCAGCGAACCAATTCCATTTCTCTAACCCAGTTTAGAGACGGAGAGCTATCCAGACCTCATGTTAGCCTCTTGGTTTTTGCCATCATGTCTTGAGACCCATCCTAGCTCACAATATTCGATCACCCTTAGGATGTAATATTGTATATTTATATTTATTCTTAAAATGAGAACCTTTAAAATATTATTGAAATGTTTCTAACCAAAGCTGAAAATATTCATCGTTCGGGTCACTGTTTCATTTTTAGAAGAGGGCTGTACCTTAAATGCATCCAAAATATGTTTTAGTTAGTTTAACCACTTATTTCTTACCTTGTGCTTCTACCATAGAATCAACTGAAATTTTGTCCTCTCTTTAAATTGTGTAACTTGATCGCTGGCTGGAAATATTCCCACAAGTATAATATAAATTTATCATTTTTGTGTTCTCATGACAGAAAGGTGATTTTCGTACATGTCTTTATTCGGTTGTGGGGGAAAATAGCCTGCAACACCATTAATAAAGCTTTGTGTAGTTCTGCTAATGCTTAATGAATAAAAGTGTCTTTTGTCTTTCATTCACTATTATTAAAACTCTGTAGCATTGTTTTCTTCAGTAAACCTGATCATTATATACATATTCAAATTCCTCCTTAGAGTCTTGTCTCTCCTTGACCACTGGGCATACATTAAGAATAAATCCTAGTGAGGTTTGAGGAGTAAGTCGCTTAGTAACAATTTGGAAGAGTAAGTGAGGTTCGAACCACTCATCTGCACCTCTAGGTTAGGTTAAAGCAGCTCTACTTTTCATACCATTACAGTATGTATGTATGTATAAATGTATGTAATGTGTATAATGTATGTATGTGTGCATGTATGTATATATGTTCAGTGAAGAGAGTAGTTTAGATTTATAGTACATCGTGCCTCAAGAAATGATGGGGTGAAAAGATCGGCCGTTTGCTTTTCGGAGCTCTGTTTCACCAGCTCATCACCATGCCATTCCAGTGCTCTCAACACCTAGCCTGAGAGTACTGTGTCAAGGAAGCCTGCTAAATGATCTGACTTTATAACTGCCTGTTTCAAACCATGTAACATCTACCGTTTGGTTGAGGTAACTCCAATTTGCTGCAAGCCTAAGATTCTAGCTTACTTTGTTTTCTAAATCAATATTAATTTATATTATATATATCTGTAAAGTTTATCCAACTTAATTTTCAAATGCGTCTTTTAATTTTTTTCTCTTAAATTTAAAATGTCAATTCTGATTAAAAAAAGTCACATTATTTAAATGTGGCAAATTTAAATTAATTTTTTGTTGATTTATTTATAATATTGACTTACTGAAACTGCCAAGTATAAAATTCAAGAAGCAATTAACTTTAAACCCTCTACCTCTTATTTTCTCCATTCAAAAATCATTACAGGAGACTTATTTCCCTTAAATTAATTAATAGAAAGCTCATTTAGTTTTGTACCTCATATTATAAATTTACTTTTAAATGATTGAAATTATTTTAAAAATTAGATATCCTATTTACTTAAAATTACCCTCGTAATTATTTTGGAGAGAATAATTTATTTTATTAAATCAGTTAAGTAAAATCTATTACAATTTCTGTAAAACAAATATCTTAAAAGAGAATCATTTTAAAGCACAGCTGTCATAATGTTTTCATATCAACTACTAACTATATATTTCACACATGTATATTTTTATTTGTCAATAAAAGAGTAAAATTGTGATGTATAATTTATTATGCCGTATATTATCAAACGTCACTAGAAGTGAGTTTGATATGTAATGCCTAGTCTGTTTATGTTAATTAAAAGACTGACTTATTTTGTAATCTTCCATGATGAATTATTTGATAACTTACCAATACATGAAATACTTAGAAAGTGTGGAAGACATTTATTCTAAGTTTAGTTTTGATGCTTACCTTTCTTTTTTATATTATATTTTGTGGTCCATTCTTTAATGGTCCAAGCTTTCTGGGGACATTCTATTAAGTCAGGGAGCTGATTATTTTATTCAGGAATTAATTTATTATGATTGTTAGTGATCCACTATCTATATACATGTCTAAGGCATTATGTATTTTATAGTTACAACCAATCATTTATTATTATTGTTCTTGCTTTGCTAATTACCCCTTAGAACCTTCAGTCTTTTAAATATGACCAGTCCAATCTTTCACTTCCCCTCAAAATAGACATATTTCCTACCAAGGGATCCTTTTCAGGCATTGCCATTAAGATGTGTATGGGAAGTCCAGCACATCAAATCTATTATTATTATTATTCAGAGACATGCTTTGGCTGGAGGGCCAACATTTCTCTTATCTACCAATACATACCAGGGATTTCTTTTAGCAAAGTCACCCAGAGGTTCATAACAGACCTCATTTATTCTTTTGTTGTAATCTATAATATCATACTGCCTTTATCATTATATATATATATATATATATATATTTATAAACCTGAAATGCTCTCTGCCATGATGGCACGTCTTTCACAAACCATTCCCATTAATTAGATTATTTAATTTAAAATGAACGATTTTGCTTTCCACACTCATTACATACAACTGATTTTAAATGTAATAGTGTTTTAAATACACACTGCTCATGTCTTGTTATTTATATATAAAATAGATTTATTTGTAATCTCTTAAAGAGGGCTAATAATATTTTATTGCTGATTGGTTCTTAGCAGACCAATGAACAAACTTTTACTTTGTTATCAAATGCCTTGCATTTAGCTGCATCAAAACGAATTTAAAAAGTATAATAACCCAGTTGTATAAACAAAACTCAACTTATTTTGTAACTCAATTTCCTAATAAATTCCTGTAATATTATTATTTTAAATTAGCCTAGTTTGTCACCATTCCAAATCTCTAATATTAATTACCCTAGTTATGTATATTTTTTCGATTTAAACTCAATTCTTTGTAATGTTGCCAGAAAGAATTATAATTGTTACAGTTCAAACTATTAGTAGTCAATATCAAATCATTACTTTTTCATTCAAACCCTTTATTATTTTGAGTCTCTTTGTGAATCATGACCTCCAGCTGGGATGGAATAAAATTAAGGACTGCTAGGGTCATCACAAACGTTATACATTAGTCAGAGATACAATAGTTCAGGCAAATAGGTTAGGATTCACCCTTTCCCTGACATCTGTATCTTGTGCATGGTTGGATTCAAGGTACTTTTGCTTGGATTATTGGTCTTGTTGAATGAATACGATTTTGACCAGCACAGAGTGCTCATTACAATAATCCAAGCAAAAGTACCTTGAATCCAACCATGCACAAGATACAGATGTCAGGGCAAGGGTGAATCCTAACCTATTTGTCTGAACTATTGCCTCTCTGACTAATGAATAACGTTTGTGATGACACTAGCAGTCCTTGATTTTATTCCTTCCCAGCTGGAGGTCATGGTTCACAAAGAAACTAAAAATAATAAAGGGTTTATATAAGAAAGTAATGATTTGATATTGACTACTAATAGTTTGAACCGTAACAATTATAATTCTTTCTGGCAACATTACAAAGAATTGAGTTTAAATCAAAGAAATATAAATAACTAGTGTAATTAATATTAGAGATTCGGAATGATGACAAACTAGGTTAATTTAAAATAATAATATTACAGGAATTTATTAAGAAATTAAGTTACAAAATAAGTTGAGGTTTGTTTATACAACTAGGTTATTATATTTCTTAAATTCGTTTTGATGCGGCTAAATGCAAGGCATTTCATAACAAAATAAAAATTTGTTAATTGGTCTGCCAAGAACCAATTAGCAATAAAATATCATTAGCCCTCTTTAAGAGATTACAAATAAATCTATTATATATGTAGAAATAGATAACAAGATATGAAAGATGTGCATTTATAACACTATTACATTTAAATCAGTTGTCTATAATGAATGTGGAAAGCAAAATAGTTCATTTTAAATTAAATAATCAGATTTAATGGAATTGGTTTGTGAAGGACATGCTATCACGGTAGAGAGCATTTCACGTTTGCTAAATAAAGATATAAAATGATGAAGGCAGTATGCTATTATAGATTACAACAAAAGAACAAATGAGGTCTGTTATGAACCTCTGGATAGCTTTGCTAAAGGAAATTTCTTGTAAATACAGCTAGATGATGAGAAATACTGGCCCTCCAGCCAAAACATGTCTGAATAATAATAATAAATTTGATGTGTTGGACTTCCCATAGACATCTTAATGGAAATACCTGAAAAAGAATCCCTTTGTAGGAAATAAGTCTACTTTGAGGGAAAATGAAAGATTGGACTGGTCATATTTAAAATTCTGAAGGTCCTAAGGGGTAATTAGCAAAGCAAGAACAATAATAATAAATGAATGGTTGTAACTACAAAATACATAATGCCTTAGACATATATATTGTACCGGATGAAAGCTTTGGATTCGCATATACTGACCACAAGGGCGCCACTAGCCTGAAAATCGGAACTAGACATTTATTTTAAGGGTGGACAGGATATACGAACTGAATGCGCCGGATTAGCTCAATCAAGCAAATGAGATCTTATGTTTTGTTCAGAAAGTTGGAAAGGTAGCAACAGAAAACAAAATCAAACTAAGTAAAAATAAACAACTATTTTATTAGTAGCATGGTTAAATAAACATAAATCTAAATAATAAGCTTTAAAATACACTTAAAATGTACTACTCGTACATTCGTCAAAATTAAAATATTTCTTTTTTTAAACACTGCTTAGAAATGATTTCTGTGCATTGTATAACTATAGTGGAAAGAGTGCAAAATACAGACAGTAGCAGAAGTTTTAGTAAGTATTCAGTGATCTCACATAAAAAGAAAAGGAGATTTAGCTTCTTGCTTGTAACCCATAGTTAGGAAAAGAATAAATCTCCGTATTTGAGAGCTTATGTCGAAAGAGGAGAAATGCAAAGATAGCTTCTGAAACATTAACTTTATGAAACAAAACAGGGCATTGAAAGATATTACTTTCAATTTATTGACCTCCCTCACAGTGAGACAGGCTAGGAGCTCACAATCTACCTATAGAAAGGGTTAAAACGATCGTACCAGCCCATAATAAATGAATTGGAAGCTCGAAGGAATAAAACTAATGACTATTATCTTTTGCAATAATCTGTTATAAATAATTATAGTTTCTCGACATAAGTAGAACTAATAATAAAATGGGCCATGAGCCAGAAGCTACTTAAAATAGTCTGTAATATACAGACTGCTCTAAATAATAAAAAGGATGTGAGATTACACACAACTTTATACTACCTTACTTACTAAGACTTAAATGGGACATTCAGTATAGGTTTGAAACTAAGCACTCATTAAAAAAGAAAATATATATATCAAACCACAGAAACCGAATTACATAAGATAAAACTTGAAACACATTTATATATATATAAACAAATTTGATACAATAAAAATATTTAAATTGTAGAACTTAAGGTACCTTAATAATTTAGTTAAACTCTAGTGCATTAGACTTCTTAAATATGTTCCGTTGATAAGGATTCACTGATGGTAGGCTTGGGCGAGTAGGTTAGTGGTTTCCTTGTAATTGGTCCTTATAGCATTATAGGCAGTTAATGGAGACACAGGGAGTCCAAACCTTTCCTGGTGAGAAGCTTAGCATATCATGGTAGAAAATATCCTTGCTGTAGGTTTAGCGTTCATTCTAAATAGAATTGCCAGATCGGCTTTGCTTTCAGAATATGCAGGAATTATTCTCTAGTTTTGCAGGAATAGTTTGTCTAAGTATCTCTCAGAATTTGTGCAAATATCAGAGTTTGTGCCTTTCTCTTTCAGAGTTGGTGTCTATCTCTTTTAGCTGGTGCAAGTGTTCTAGATTTATTGCAAGATAATCCAATGGCCTGATTAAGCCTGCTATAGCTGAATCATATCTCCTATCTGAACCAATTGCAAAACTTTTTCTTATTAATTAAAATTTAAAAATTCTCTATCTAGCTAACAATAATTATCTAATTAATGAAATAAATTGCCCTTTACAGATCTAGGAACTAACTAATGAAAAATTATTTTCTTTTTGTTTTCTTTCTTTTTAATTGTTCTTATCAATCTAAATCCCAAATCTGAAAAGCAATTTATTTATACAATTTACTTTTACATAAATTTACAAAAAAAAAGAGTAACCTTAGTTTTTTTTTTAAATAAAAAAAAACAAATAATAGCTGTGGGGTTAAAATACAATTCCCACGTACTTACATATATATTTGTACAAGCATTAAAAAAAACTTTTAATAAAGTTTTACAAACAAAATGTTATAAAAAATTTATTTTGTTTCTTCACCTATAAACTTCAATTTTTGTAATGGTGTTTTAAGAATCCATTACAACTGCCTCTCCGTCATCACAAAAAAAAAAAAAAAACTTAGCTGACTTTGCTCTTCCTACCAATAAGTTTTTCCTAAGTTTGCTTCTCTTTTTTTTTCTAAAAAAAAAAAAATCCGTCCAACTACCCTTATGAATACATTATTTCAAATCATTTATTATCAACATATAAATTTTCAGGAATATACTGGCAATCTATTAAAATAACTATTTACAACAAAGTAATACAAATACGATTTACTCTATACTTTTTATTAAATAAAAACGAACAATTTAAAATATCAAACTGTAATATTGTTTACCACACACACATATAGTTGTAATTATATAATATTATTTACAAAACTCATTCAGGATTATTGCCTACGTTGAAATAAATTTCTATTCTCAACTCGTAGTCCAATTACAAATCCTTGTGTGTGTGTTTTTTTAGCATCATGTCTGATCAATATCACTTACACTTGGTCAGGCAGTTCTTTCTTTATTCTTACTGACTCTCTAATGTACATCCCTTTTCCCCTTTTGTCTATCACTCATAATTTATTGCCTTGTCTCTTTCTCGTTCTGTTTTATCTTGTAGCTCGTACATTTTATGACTCTTTAGCCGAGCAAAATATATTTATTCAATGTGCCCCACTTTATTACAGACCACCTCGCTAGTAGCAAATGTAATGAATCCCTCTTCTATAGTCTTTTCAAATAAAATGGCTCTATAAATAGCTTTTATCTTTGCCTCAAAATTATACTCCTTAAACCTTTTCTTAACTCTCTTCTTTTCAAATTCGTATTCAAAAACAATAGTTGTTTTAGCCCATTTATTCTTAGTTTCACGCAGAAACTTTTTTACACTATTTTCTGTCTTTTAATCCACATTTTCTACCCCACCATCTATCTGTATCCAATCTCTACCCATTTCTATCTCTATTTCTACCTTGCCTGTTCTAACGCTATCCTGTTCTAATTCATCTTTCATGTCTTTTGTCTCTTCCTTTACTATTTCAACTTCCTGAACCTCCTTATTCGAATCTTTCTTTATGGCTTCTATAGCTGCCTGATTTTTGTCGACTTTAATGACAGGCACAAAGATGGCTGCAAGCATAGTTGCAGCCCAAACAAATGTACATATTATAATAAAAGGAGTGGTCTGTGCAGGTATATTTTCTCTGTTGCTTACACACATAATATATTATAAATAAATAAGATGAATGGTGATAATACTCTTATAAATAAACGAATGCAGACACCACATGAAAATATGTATTTTTCTGTTTAATAAATGCTATATATTTTTTTATTTATGATATGAATAAATATGGTAGGGGATTAAGGAAATTATCATGAGAAACTGAAATGTATTTGCAAGTAACCCAGCAGTAAACATGTTTTATTTTGATTTTTGATTTTATTTTAGATTGCCAAACGTATTTTTTTTTCTGTTGCTTGTTGAATATTTTTTTTTGGAAAACTTAAAAACAATTTTTATGTGACAACAAGTATACAGTTTAAGTTTTATAAATTTTTTTTAGAACTTAATATTTATGACGGCAGGCAAGCCAATGACCTCTTTCTTTTATTGTATAATGTTTTTGGACAAAAAAAAATGTAAAAATTGTATCAGTGGTCATTCGGCTTGTCCCCTACACAAATTATTTAATTAAATAAATGTGATTTTATTTTATTGTTTAATGAAATCAAGGGATTGGAATTTAAATGGTCTGAGAAATTCTTAAATTAATTAAAAGACAAAGTTATCGTAAGACAAATTTTTTTAAAGAGATAGCTAAAAATGAGTCTATTGTTTGGTCTTAAATAATTAAAAACAGAGATTAATAATTTAATTAAAACAGGAATGTAAAAGCAATAACTCATGGAGGGGATGAAAGAATGCACCCTGTAATGGGGGGGGGGATGTATAAGTGCTGGTCAGGTGAAATTGGGGTCATTATCATTCACACTCGCATGGGCACTCTTACTCATTCTCTTTTGGTTAGTAGTATAGTTTTCGGAGAGTACTGACTGAAAAGCAGAATTATTAGTGTGCGCATGCATGCACATGTGCGTGTGTGCATGTGTGCGTGCATGCATATGCATGCATACGTGTGTGCGTATGCGTGCATCTGCGTGCTTATGCATGCTCGTGCATGTGTATGCATGCATACATGCATATGCATGTAGGAGATATATGTGCATATTTTGGTATAAACTTTTTAGTAATAAAAAAGTAAAAGTTTTAAAAAATTAAAATTCTAGATATTAAAGTAAAAGAGATATTATATATTAAATAATAATTAAATAAGATACTAAGAAATGATGAAAGGAAAATTATAAAATAATATTAAAAAAAAGTAATAAAAAGGGTAATATTTAAAAAAAAATATTTTTAAATCAAAAGTAAAAATAAAATAGTATTAAAAGGTAATAATTAAAAAATCTGTATTGGATATATTTTTGCATATTTTATATATAAGTAATTTATATGTAAGTTCTATATATATATGGATGTGTATTTATAAATGTATATATGGATTTGTATATATATGTCTATGGGTCTATGTGTATCTGTGTGTATATATTGAAACAGTAAGGTCTGCTTTGCAGATCTTCGTTTCACCTTTTCTCACCTATTTCCTACCCTCATACCTTAGTTTGAACCCCAATCTATCATAGTGTGTCTGCAATACGCTTACATATCGAAAATCTCGCCTAATTTTAAACCACGAGTACAATGCTCGTATTATATATAAGTATAATTCATTCCCAAATAAATAAAATATTATGGATTATGTATATGTTCACATAATTTAGGTTTATTTAAAAAGTAGGTTATATAAGTTGTAATTGCACACACACTATGATATGCATTTTAAAACATATCAAAATTATAAATTGTTAAAGTTATTTTGTTTGAATCTATTTACAAATATATATTACCATTGTAATATATTTTTGATTTAAAATAAAATTCATTTAGTAAATATTCGTTTAGTCAATAGATTCAAATATTGCAATGTAAAAGTAAAATAATTTTCGTTTGATTTAATAAAAGTCATTCCAAATATTTCTGTTAAAATAAATGAGGAACAATAGTTTAATTAGTTAATGTTATATAAGTTTATCTAAAAACAGCAGATGTCTACTTAAGGTTTTCTTTAATTAGTAAAGGTAATTTTTAATTAAATCTAGTTTGTAATTCGAATGTCGACGGGGAAATTAACAAAAGAAATTAATTAATGTTGAATTCCTTTAAACATTTAGATAGATTTAATTACAGCTGATAAGTCCGATACATTTTTGTAATGCTCCCAGGGCAGTTCTATTGTTAATTTCTAATATAAAAAGGAGGGTTTTCTTTTGTTCTCCATTCTAATGTTTCTAAGAGAAATCATTCTGAGGTCTAATGTTTCTAACCAAAATTATTGTAGTAATTTGTAAATCTTGACATGATAGAGTAGAACGCTAGAAGGCTATTTCTCTCCGGAATGGTCATATGCTGCCGTAGACCATCGGAAGTTATCACACAAGGAACCCCGGAACTGCTGCCGCTGCCAAAAATATGAACATTTCCAGATTTTGCTGTTAAATTATATAAAAACCTGCCGACCATCAACCTACCCAAAATGCTTCTCCAGAGGTAACCCTAAATTAACCCAAGAGCTCTTGTGATAACTAACATGCTATAGCTATTTTAAATTGTTTTTCTTATATTTCACATAACTGCATTATGTATTTCTTTAACGTGTTTAAATATACTCAACATTTTGCTCTCTATCCTTAGGTTAATAATTTTCTATTGATTAAGCTTTCTGTTATTTTATTATGATAATGTGTCAGAATTGTCTTTGACCGAGTGAATTATTACCTTTGATGAAAACAAGACACCGCTGTGAAGGCATATTTTAAAATTCTAAATAATTTTCCAATTTTATTATCTTGCAAATCACTGGTTCTAGGGCAATTCTTTTCTTTAATATATAATATAATCACATAGTTTAAAATCTACATGTTATTGATTTTAATCTAATATGAAAGTATGTGCGAGGTCAATGATTAAATGTGTCCCCTAATGCATGATTGCGTATATAAATCTATACTTACTTTTCAAACCCGCAAGCATGCATTTTCCTATTTTAATTACCGTGTTCTACTTTAATTACAAAGTTCATCATTGACGTCAAGAATGTGCGGACCCTGTTAAATGAATTTTGGGGAATTTGATTGGGCATTTCTCTTAATCCAAGTAAAACCCATTCAGTATGTTTTATATACACTAGTCTCGTATTTCTGGTAAGTGAATTGGTTGTTGAGACCACTTTGTTTTACTTTTCCAAGGATTCTTTACACGGCCAAGTTCGTTCTCTTCGCTTATTGCAGTTTCCAGGCAGAGTGTGTCCATAAATGACACACCTGGGAATTAAACGCAATCATCACCCAGTTCATAAAATACTTTCCTACGGGTTAGCGGCAAGATGCCCTCCGTAATCATTCCAAATATTCCATTAATGTTTTATTTTATATTTATTTTACAAAGCATCCGTTACTTAAACGTGTCACACCCTCCAACTTTAATAAATTCATTATCAGCAATACTGACCTCCCAATGTAACATTATTATTATTATTGAATAAATGCTTTGATCACATTCCCATTTTGTTGCTTAGTAAGCTTTTGTCCATGCTATTCTCGAAATCAATAAATATTTTAGAACACTTAATTTTCAAATATATTTCTTAGACTTGTATAATTGCTCAAAGCACCTGGCACATGTTCCTATCTCATCAAGCACATTATCGTAATGCTATTAACCCGAGGAATAGAATATATCACTTTGCTTTAAAACCTTTTGTCATTTATTGGAATATAATGCCAACAATTATTTAATATGCATCCCTGTCTCATATAAACAGACAGTGGCGTTATATATATAATTTATATAAATAAATTTTGTGAAGTTATTTAAAATTAAATTTGATATCTTATTTTATTGATTCCTATCACTGTCTCGGTCTATATATATATTTTCTGCATTTCTTTTGTAAATCCATAGACGTTAATTAGCCACCCAAGCTTCTTTTAGTATAGAGTCTTTTGTTTTTCCCTGACCACCAGGCACCGGTCAAAGGTTATACTAGTAGTGGCATCAGATGCATTATCACGTAGATGGCGCTGTGAAATTTGGACTTTAGATTCGAAGTTAATATATCTAGAAGGCAACCCCTCCTAGAATGTTCAGTTTCGTGTCTGGGGTTTGAATTCTGCAGTGTGTTAGCGAGATAGACAATTCTGACTGTTACAATATATGCTTTGCTATATGTGTATATATTTGGATATGCATATGTATATATAGATGTAGGTATGGAATTTATATGTATGTTTATGGGTAGTGTGAATCTATATATATGTATGTAGGGGATATATGTGTATATTTTGATATACATATGTGTACTTTATATATATATGAAGTGATGTTTATCTATTATATTATTCAAATATTGTAGCTCTGATGAAAACTGCTGGACAGTTCGAAACTGTAAGGAAAATAAAGAAGTTTTTTAAGAAAAGTTGTTTGCATTGAAGTGTATATGAAAGAAGTATTATAAGCAATATATATAGAAACAATTCTAGATAGAGATTTTAAATATTTTCTCATGTCATTTATTGTAAAAACTTGTTTAGAGATATTAGCACAATCATTATATTAAAAGATATATACACATATTTAAAAAAAAGTAAGAAGATATAACTTTATAAATAGTTATGCAAAATATGTATATAAGCAAAAAGTGTACAGTGCAGATATATTTTTTCCTCTAATAACAATAGTAATCAACTCTAAATTACTGTTAACTATATCTATCTATCTAACCTTAAATAATCAATAAATATCAGATTTAGAAAGAATACACATATACATAAAAGTTAAATTTTCTACATGAAGATAAATTGAGATAACTTGTAAGTATAAAATTATAATCAAACAACAACATATCATTCCAGTACTTCTCAATGATGAAGACCAAGAGTCAGGAACTAGTCTGGACATCTGGTTAGAACTATTGACTAATATTTACTAATATTGAGTAAGGCACAGATTGAAAGCTAAGAGAGACATATTATGATTTGTTTTGATATAAGCTATCTTTTTACTTATTTTTCCCCAACCTTTTTGTTTTTACTTGAAATTTTATAAAACAATTTGATTATTTTAAGTAAATATCATCAATTTAATAATAATGAATTTTTTAAATAAAGTAGAAAAATGATCACTGTTTGCATAATTTAAAAATATTGTCCTAAATGTGCTTAGATGCCACTTGACTTTGCAAGCAATTAAAGTGTCATTATATTTAATGCTATAGTCACAATTGATATTTTCCCATATTTTTTAAAAGTTAAATATTAGTAAGTAATATTTATTTATTAGATTATTATTAGTTATTTAAATAAGATTTGGAAAGAACACACATATAGATGTATGTTAAGCTCTTTTCTTGAGCTAAGTAGTAAATAAAATACTATAATCAAATTATAACATTGATAGCAATATATCATTGGGAGACCACATTTTTGGTGTTCTATTTGCCATTTCTATCCATCTTTTTAATAAATATTTGTATCTTAATATTGAAATAGTTAGAGCTATTGTATCAGAATGGAATAGATTGGAAAGATCAAAACAATAATTAACAGAAGCCAATATAGTGGAACAAAGATGATGAAATTACTATTACCTATAAAATAAAGATGAAAATGTTCAGGAACTGACTTTGGTGCACCAAATGTAATAGAATACTGATTTTAAGGATAAGTATTCTAAAATAACCTCTTATCTCAAAAGGAGCATTCAAAGAATAATGTGATAATGGTTTGGATTTATAATTAATGATTAATTCATCAGAGAACTACTAATAACACTGATTATTAATCTTTATCATGATGTACCGGGCTTATACCATTAAAAGAAGACAATCAAGTTATTTGCAATTTTACTTTTTTGTAAGTACACGAGTTACATCATCCAGATAACTGCACATTGCTGATATATGCAGTTTATAATTTCACAAAAATTTGCAGTATATATAATAATAATTTCTGTTACCAAATAATAACTTGCTTCCTGTAGCAATTTTTTTATTTGCAGATATCAGATCCTATTTGAATGTTAATATAATTACAATTTTAATTATTCCTTCATAAATAATCATGAGTTAAAAAATATTTAAAATTTAAAAAATATATCTACAGGCACTATACATTTTAAATTTAGTATTTCCGTTATATCAATTTCTGCAAGTGACGATAGGTGTCACCACAATTTTTTAAAGTCGATTACAACGATAAAAAGCCTTTTGATGAGCACGTGCGGTGATAAGATGACCGTCGAGAATTCTTTGCTATATTTTAGTTATCATTACTTTGCTTTTGATAGTATTTCGACGAAATATACTTAACATCTTTAAAAAATGTCTTTTCCTGAGGATAAGGTTGAAATTTTAAAGGGATTAATCAAGAGTTATCCTGATTTTCCAACGAAAGGCATTTTATTTAGGTATATAAAAAACTTTACTGAATTGAGTTTTTACTTCCTATATTTATTTTTTTTATTAGATTTAGCATGTAATTAAAGTTTGAATGCAGGGAAATATTATAAAAAATATGTATATTAGTCATTCAATCCTAAGCCGTTTTACTGGATTTTTATATTTGCATATGTTTTAATTATGTATTGGTTAGAATATCCCTCCCATTTCTTGAAAGTTGCCCAAATTCTTTCATTATATTTATACTTACTTTGAACTCATTTGTTATAGTGGTTTTATTATTAAAAATAAGCTTCGTAATAAAATAAAATAACTTCTCAAGAATTCTCTATAAGCATTGCTCACAAGCAATTTAAGTGATTAATTAATTAATGTAAATCTATTTTAAAAGTTGAATGACTTTTTTTGAGCATTGAAATATAAATAAGCAATTTGAATTTTGAAATAAACTTAAATATGTGAATGGTTTTTTATTCAAAATTTTCACGAATTAGTTTCAACTTTTTATTAAAGTACGTAAGAATTATGCTCAAACTTACTCTATCTTTAGTTTTAAGAAAAAAAAATATTAGTTTTTTTTAAAAAAAATAAATCGTGTGCTTAAAAGAATTAGTTTTGTTTGATTATCTTGTGAGTTATGCTTATTATATAAAGTAGAAGCATTCTGTGTGTGTGAATATGTTTTCTCATAGTTTAGTATATACAAAATGCTAGTTAAGATATTTGTAATGATTTATCCACTTCCTTTATATGTTCCTTAGTGAATTCTGATTTTGATATAGTGAAAGATAAATAAAGATATTAAATGCTTTAAAATTTTAGATTGTGTTATCAGTATATAACACAACAACTATTGATAAAATGCAATTCTATGTATGTGGAATCAACTTAGACTGCAGTAACTATTTTCCAAATAATAATAATTTTTGACTATTCTATATATTTTAAATAAAAGTAATTTATAGAAACATGAAGCAGATTACCTTTAAATCTTATTTGGCCTTAATTACCTTAATAACTGAGCTAGTACTGCATATTTATATAAACTTTTAATGAATTACAAAAAATGAAGATTTATGTAGACAGCTTTGAAGCATAGATTTACTAGATACTTATCTATTTCTTATAGATCAAACTCCTGTCAAGATAAAGAATGACCATTACCATCATGATAACCTTTAAGACCAATAAATTTTTTTGATATTAGAATTGCTTAAAATGTTTTAACCAATTGGAAAATTGTGTTGCAGTTTGTGTTGGATAATTGCAGTAAATGCATATATATCAAAATACATTTTATATAGCTTTAGTTTGGTTCAAATGTTCTTTAAATATTATTTATTCAATTTATAGAAATATACAATTCAGTCAAAAGATTATGTACATATTTTTGTTTAAAAATCTATTTCTCCTACCCATGGGCAACAATTAACATTATACAAGAAGGAATATGAAATTAAATGAAAAGAAACCTTTTGATTTTTCCTGACTCATTAAAGGATGGAAAGCAAAGTGTTAATGTTCATTTAATGCATTCTTCCCATTAAATATAATGTCCATAAATAGCACAAACTTTATTAGTTTTATTAAAATTTATTTTGAATCTTTTCTTTAAACTGGCTAAATTCAATTTACAATTCTTGATTGGAAGTCATTAGTTACTGCAAGCATTTTATGTGCAATTTATGATTATGTAAATTGTCTTTTATTTTGATATGTAAAATTATTGAAATTATTTTGGAATAATTAAATTCTTTTGTGTATATGTCTTAAAAAATTATTTAATTATTCCAAAACTATATTGATGATGTTATTTCTTTCTGTTTGAATTTTTTAATAGTTTTATATAAATTTATTAAAGAAATGATACTCTTGTAAATTTTTTTAAATTTTACACAAATTTTCCATCCTTAATTTTTTAAAACATTAAGTACAGCTGATAGAAATACATTGCATAATTGTACATGCATTTATTTTATTATTATTATTAGAGTAGAAATGATTACATTTTATTTAACTCCAGAAATACTTTAAATTGAACAAAATTTAAACAAATTTATAATGTTATTTATATACATGTATGATAATCCATCCTATAATCTTTCACAACTTTTTTACTATTTACCACAATTTTATATTTCTAGAAATTATAATTTAGTCTTTGAATTTTTTAGTTCTTTCTACTCATGTATCATAATTTTAATATCTAGAATTATAAATAATACTATTTTCAATTTCATTTTGCATATTTTGTTTCCAGTTCCTGCATAGTTTATTTATGTTACAATTATTGGTCACTCTATCTTATTAATATCTTGTAGCAACTGTTTTAGAAGAATTTTGAATGGACTTAAACTTAAATGCCTTGAAAGACATTGTTATTGATATTGCTACTTCTAATAGATTCCATTCAATAGGCCTTTAGGAGAAAGACTGGAAAGAGGTAGCTATATATATTTGGGAATATCTTTATAAACAAATAAATAAAAATTACTCTTATTTTTAACTCTATGCGAGGAAAATACATCAAAACATTGTTTATTAATATTTGTTTTTATTTTAAGAATGTGAATTAATCTTTTAAGTTAGTGCTACCATTATGATTAAGGATTTTCATTTTTTTAAAAAGTTATTTGTTTATTATAATACTAAGGTTTATGAGCAGAAGGGAATTGTTTTCTCTCAAATCTAAGATTTCTAGTCTTGACAGTTGATAGAAGTTTTTGAAATTTTGTAACTTACCATATTTAGGAGAAAATGCTAATTATTCTGCTGATAAAAAATAATTATCTTGGGGCTAAATATCTTATCATATATGCTTGATCTCCTTATTGTATGGAAGATCTTAAATTTGCAAAGCAATTTTTTGTAAAGTAAATTGAAACCTAAGATGCACAATACTGCGGTTATAAGCAACTTTATCAGCTACTTACACTTTCAAGATAAAATGCATAATATACGCTGCTAGTGTTCTATATGTAATATATATAAATTTTATTTCAAATTGTAATAGCAGTTGAGGAAGTTGCTCTGAAATGTAGTATTGAGTGCATTAATTTCCATACTTTATTTTTTAGTTAGTATGTAAATTTAAATCCTATTCCTTAATGCATTTATCTTCTTATGGTATACGTTTTACAGAGCAGTTTACTGTAGTTGTTATAATTTTTATTTTTTGTCCTCCAGTTTTGATGATATTAATCAAAGAAAATAAAAATGATTTAAATGCATCTCATATGAGAAATGTTAAAGTGTACTATATGACATTTATCCCATGTTTAGATATATTAATTTTAGCCTTGTAAAAAACTTAGAACTAAACTTTATTTTTTCTAAATATTTATTATTAAGTATTTTTTAGTATTTTGATTGCTTGACAGTTATCAATAAGCATTTAAAAAAAAACGTAATCACTCTTCAAATTATTGATAATAATTGCTTAGCACAAATAACATTTCAGTAAATTAAAATCAAAATAAGAAAGGAAAAAAAAGGTCTTTTGTTTTGTAAATGAGATCATACTTGTCTAATATATAACTTTGATATTAGTAGAAAGACAGTTTGACAAAAAAAATCATCAAAGAATATACAGTTATACGATTAGATAGGTATAATTTTAACTTACAATTATTCTAAAAACATTACAAATGTGATGTTTTTAAAATCATTGATAAAATATTGAAATTAATCCAAAATGTATTTTAAGATTTGAACTATGAAGTTTGAATCTAATTAATATGTTTAAATTTATGAAATAAAAAATAATTATTATATTATGTACAATTTCATATACCTTTTTTCTTTTAATTAGGGATTTTTTCCCCCTTTTTGCTGATGTGGAAGGTTTCTCTTTATTAATCTCCATGATGGTAAATTATATCAGTTCAAATTATAAAAAAGTTGATGCTATTATGGGAGTTGAATCTAGAGGATTTATTATAGGAACACCTTTGGCCATGCAATTAAAAACCAGATTTGTTCCCATAAGAAAACCTGGAAAATTGCCTGGAGAAATTCTTAGGAAAAGTTATGAATTGGAATATGGATCTGTAAGTATTTAAAACCAATATTTTGTATTTAAAGAATTCTAGAATTATTTTATATGCTAATATTAATCATAATTCCTTACTACCATAATTTAGAAAATTTTCATTCGATCTCAAAAAAATAAAACATTGCTGAAAACTTTCCTTTTTTTCTAAAAAAAAAATACATTTATTGATGTTGGTAATCTTAGAATCTTATGGCATAATTACTTGAATTTTTAAAGGAATTTCATGAAGTTGCAATGTGATCATAACAATATATAATTAAAATTCTTTTAAAATTAATTATATTTTATCCATAAAATGATGTTTTTTTTTAAAATCTACCACATAATAATTTTCTTTCAGAATTATTAAAAAAATTCAAAGTGGAAATGTGACTAGAAAGCTTGTAAATTGAATATCGCTTTTATTTTCTGGAAATCCGTGTTGGAACTGGTCATATTTAGATGTAATTAAATGACATTATGCCTTTTGTTATGTTTAAATGAAGTATAACCAATGGTAATGAGAACAAGAGTTAATCCTCTAATGAAACCATCCGCTGGTCAATCAAATGTAATGATGTTTCTTACTCAAACACCATAGGGTATTCAAAATAATTATAATGAATGGTATATGGGTACATATTGGAAGAGTAGAGAGAAACAAAATTACAAATTATGAAAAAAAGGCTAGCATATTTTTGATTGAATTTCAAAGTATTTTTTATTGTATCTCATCTATTAATCTCTCTATATAAAATACACTGAAGAATTATTAAACCAAATTCATAAAAGTATAAAATAAACATTTAAAAATTAATAAAATAATTTTTTTTAAAGAGGGAATGATAATTATGTGCATAGTATATCAAATCACAATTACTAGTAACAATATCTAATTCAATTTTGCAAATTTTTTCCCCATTTTTTTTTTCAGTTCAAATCTGATACCTTTTATTAATTAAAATTAATATCTAAATCAAGTTTTGATCTTAAGATAAAATATATCTTACAGATATTTATTACATCTGAAAGAAAAGTAGACTAATATTTTAACCTTCCATAAATTTTTAACTTCACCAAAATTATTCTCTAAAGTTTTGGTGATTTCATTATAAAATAAATTGTGTGTTGATAAATGTGATGTGCATATGTTAGTTTAAAAACATATACGCAACAACAATAATGAATATTTAATAAGGTTCATGTATTATTACAAAAATAAACATATGAATACATACTAAACCAGGATCTTGTAGTTAACTATTCAAAAACTTCCTATCTAATAGTATGATATTTTAAGTGATTATCTTACCTTTATGTCAAAAACATGTATGTAACATATATTTAATTCAAAAACATCATTTAAACATATATTGAAGTGCTATAAAATTCTAAAAGAATCACTTTATTTTGTATTCAAAAACCCTCTAGAAAGTAAATAATAGCATAAGTTTTGACTTATTGCAGATCTATATATGGTAGGATATTTATCTTCTCTATCAAAGAAGAAGTACGATATTAAAATTAAAGGAAATAATCTCTCCTTTATAGGCAAGCATTTTTATCTAAAATGTGGACATCGTTACAAGAAATACTTAGATTTTCTCATTAATATTATTATTAAAAAGGGTAGCAGAAATAAAAATTCATTTTAGGACAAATATTAATATAATACTACTAATTTTAGTAATTATATTTCACTCAAATGTGTATCTAATTAAAACTTTTAACTTTAACACATTTACTAATAGCTCTGAAAAATTTATATAATAATAATTTATATTTTGTGAAAAGATTGTTTTTAGTCAAGAAGTTTATCACAATTTCAAATGTAAATTTTATAATTACATTTACAAATGTTGAAAGATTTGCTTTTTTATATAGACTACAATTCTTCAAACAGAAGCTGGATAGGCTAACTAAAAACTACCACTAAAATTTAAGGCATCTTTAAAAAATACATAACGTATAATTAATAACATATAATAATTACCACCTTTTTCCCCTCCTAATATCTTTTTATTTATTAATTCAACTTTAATGAAAAGAAAAAATATATTTTTAAATATGTAAAATTATTGAAAATTGGATCATTCTTAGTAAGATTAAGAATTATGAAGATGGTTTTGTAGAGATTTTATAAATAAATAAACTTTTTAAGTCTATAACTTTCACTTATATTTCAAAGGATTATTTTTTTAAAAAAATTTAAATCGTGATGAAAATTAATGAGATCAAATATTTGTAAATAGATAAGGGGATGCATTACATTAGCACTAACAATCTCTAAATAAAATGTCTGTCAAAAATAAAATAGTTTATATAGAAGCATATAGGAAAGGTTCTTCACTAGACATTTTAAGAAATTGCTGATTTCAAGCATTTAAATATATATTTCCATGGGATCATTGGTTTTTATTTTATTTTGACCCAAGTATTAATTTTACTTTATTTAAGATTTGGTAAAGTTGATAAGCTTATAATTGACAGCAAATATTTCAGAAACAAGCATATAAATTTGAAATAAAATAACTATCAAATAGAATATCAGAAAATATAATAAGTAAGAAAAATTTGTTTACATCAGTTCTTTTTAATTTTACAGGTTGTATAAAATGGTTACCCAATATAGATTCAGAATGTATGAATCACTCTCAGGTGTAAGAACTTAATGAATGCTAATCACTCTTTTACTTTATATATCTGACATATTAAACAATTAAAAATGAAATATCTTTTTTTTAGCCAAAGAAATCACCTCTTTATATAATTTTGATTGGAGTTACTTGACTTTAAAATATCACATAACAGGAAATTCCATTCTGTTTCAGCAGAATTGATAAATTAAAAAACTATGTAAAAAAAAAAAGTAAAATCTTAAAAAAGATTTTAAGCAACTTGCAAGAATTTTCTTATAAAATTAAGGATGTAAATAAGTCTTTTGAAGATGAATATAATATTCACTCTGCCCTTAATTTAAAATTATTTGATGCTAAAATGATTTGTTTGAAATACAATAAGTTTAAATCAAACATTTATGCTTACTAAGTCATTAAAAAATAAAAATTGTTTATATCTATAAGGACATGCGTATGTGTGTGAATGTATGTGTTTATATGCTGACCTGTGTGAATATTAACATATTTAATTAAATTTCCTTTTCGAATTTTGATTAATTTTTTTCCAATTGTATTTAATCTTTTAATGTCTGAGTAACGCAATGAAATAAGATTCTTATAGTTTTCTTGTTCACATTCATCAAACCCATTGATCCTTAGCAATATTTGTAAATATTTCTTTTGTTTCAAACACCTCTGTATAATTTGAATGTTTTTAAAGAGGACAAATATATTTTCTGCATTCAAAGGAAAATGAGTTCTTACCATTGATTGCAGCCATTATAATACATATATTTGATATATATATATATATTTAAATGCCATTTTAAAAAATTTGTATTTGTAATTTTTTTCTATTTAATCTCAGTATTTTGTAAAATGGATGAATAGAGTACATTAAAACTTATGGCAATGACAGATTTTAAATAAATAAATAATAAAATTTGTAGTAGTCAAATGGTTAATGTAGAGCTTAAAATTCCCAGATTGATTTGCAACTGGCGAAAGGTAAAAAAAACAACTGTTTAATCTTGCCACTTGGGTACTTAAAATGCTGAGAAATCAGCATTAATTGTTGGGTAAAGTACTGAAATTGTAGCTGCCATTACCTAATATTTTAACTTTTTTTTTCATGTAGTAAATTTATGAAGCTTTAGTTAATGAATTTTTATATACAAGTATATATAAGAAAGAGAAACAATGTATAATACTAGCCAAATTCAAAATAAAATATTTGAAATGCCCCATAGTTCTATTATTCCAGCGACATTCCCCCTTTAAATAAAGCACAAATTTTAGCACTATACTGAAAAGGAAATTTGAGCTTTCTTTATTTAAAGGAGGAATGTGGCTGGAATAATATAGCAATTTTTTTTGCTCATTTAGATTTTAATTATAAATTAATCTATTAGTGATTTATTAAAATGAATGAATTAGAAAGTTCTCAAAAAATGTTTTAATATTTAAAATTTGTAGTGAAGGAGTGGGGATAGGGAAACTACAAGCATATTTTATGAAAAAATTGTTCAAGTGTTAATTCGTCATCTTAATTTTTATCTTGATTGTTAAAATTTTTCTTTAAAAAAAATTTGATTTGGTGAGAGATTTATCTTAAAACATTTTAACATAACTCTAAAAGTATTTATCTAAATATTGAATTTTTGATAATTTTTTATATTTAGATATATTAATTAAAGTGTATTTTGAGAAAAAAGATAAGCAGATAAATAAAGGAACTTAGATAATACATGAATTTTCAACCTACTTAAGAAAATTATCTCTTATCATTTATTACTATTTAGATTTCACGTGTTCTTATAAATTTATATTCTTGCTGTTATTTAAGTTTTGAAAAGTTCAATTTCAAAACTGTATAAGAATCAGTCATGAAAAAATGAACACATTTCAAAGATTTTTTAAAAAGAAAATTGGCAGTTAGCATTTGATTATAGCCAAAATAATCAAATATAATAGAAATATGAAATTTAAATCAGAATCTAGTATTAGTAACTATATTTCAGTATGGAATTTGCTTATGCTTTTGTCTTACTGTTTTGTGAATTAATTATTTAGGACAATGGTCTGGGCTGTGACATAATTTTAATGGTCTGCAAAGAAATTTAGATATTATTTAAATTTTCTAAGCTCATTGAATAAAATTTTTAAATAAAAAATAAATTTTGTTTAAGCTGTATTATTATATGTAAAATAGAACAAGAACATTATATTGCTAATTGATTTGTTACAAAATACTACTGTGACCTGCAAAACATCTACCTCAAATGTGTTTAATTAACCCCTACTCGGTCAGTGGCATAGAAAAAGTAACAAAATAATACCGAATTCTGTATAATTAACTAGACATCAAATTTGACTACGGCACACTCTTTGTAATTGGGTGAACTAAAACTCAAAAATTTTATTAAGAATTTTGAAAGAAAACACATTATAAAAATTATTAAAGAATAGAATACTATTCATTATTATTCTTAAATAATTTTTGTCGATACGAATTAGAAAATTACACTTATAAATTGTAACAAATACGTATTTATACATTCATTTATTTTATGAAATAAAATGAACATTATATTAACAAAAAACAAAATAAAACAATTTTTTAACAAATTATAAAACATAAATATTAATATATAAATAAATATGTATGTATATCACTCTCAATAATTTGTACCTTTAAAAATTGTTAGTGGTCAGCAATATCTAAAAGGTTGCTGACCGCTGATCTAGGACATTATCTTTTAATGGAGATTTTGCAAGAAATCTCTTAATTGTTTGTATATGAGTTAAAACAAAATAGTGAATCATCTTTATGTTATCTTCATTAATTTGATAGAAGGCTATATCAGTGTTTTAGAAGAATATTGACTCATTTTTCATAGAAAAGTAATTCTCTTAAGAAATATCTTTTACTTGTTCAAAAATGTATTATGTTATGGTAGTCCAAATTGTGTTTTTTTACAATCATCTTTCACAATTGACAGAAGGCTGACTGAAACATAGGGTTTTTTGGTGATAAATATAATTACTTCAAAATAATTGGAAAGAAGTGTAAATAATGATATATGACATGCTTTCATTTATTCACTGTCCAATTTTTATGTATTACTTTTTCAATATTGCAATACATCAGAAATCAATAGCTTTGAAATGATAGCATAGATATAATAAATATTCTGTTATAAATTTGTAACAAATTGTTTTGATGAATTACTTTTTAATAATTGGATTAGGGATGGGGGTATTTTAAAGAAAATGGAAAACATTTTTTAATATGGGATAAAAATACAAAGGTATATAATATAAACCACATATATCCCTTTGTGTAAAACTTTTCTTATGTATATGGTACTAAGTACTGTTTTGTAAACTTATTGTTCAATAAAGCCTTTGAAACTGTATGGATTTGATGACTTTAAAATGAGAACTAGATAATTAAAAGCAAAAAAAATAAAAAACATTAATGCAACGATATACATGGAAAGATATAAATCCTATGCGGCAGTCAGAAAATGCTAAACTGCTTTCAAGATTGTATTTTTTTTTTTTTATTATACATAGATTTATAATTCTTCTCATCTCTAATGTGGGATAAAAATACAAAGGTATATAACATAAACCATATATCTCCCTTTGTGTAAAACTTAGTAATCTTTTCTTACTCTATCTTATGTATATGGTACTAAGTACTGTTTTGTAAACTTATAGTTCAATAAAGCCTTTTGAAACTATGGTTTGAGGAATATAATAAAAGAAAAAAGATTTGGGAAGATAGTTTAGCTTGACATGATTGTGATTCAATATCATTAAAGTTAATAGATTTATGGTAACAATTTGAAGTGAAGAGAATCAATGGCAGAGTGCCATTTTGGTAGATAATTGGTGGTAATGTTAATTTTAAAAATAAATGTAACTATCACTAATCATCTTTTAGTAAGATTCAGTTATTTTTTTGCATTTTGTATTGAAAGATAATTGATATCATATGGGAAATGAACTTAATTTACAAAAAGTTATTGGAAAACAAAAATAAATATTAAATTTAATAAAGTATATTTAAGTCTGATCTAATAAAGAATGGTTAATAATGATTTATGTATTTATCAAGAGTGGATTGTTGGGAGTAGGTGCTCATTTATATGATTTCTTATTTTATATATATTGTAGGATTTTATTGAAATTCAGAAGAATGCCCTGCAGCCTGGTTGGAACGTAATCATTGTTGATGATCTTATTGCTACTGGAGGTAGGAAATTTTATTAGAATGTCACATGACCCTGAAATGTTTTAATAAAAATTAATGTATTCTGATTATTAATTCTTGAAATGTAAATTATGAGTTAAATTTTATTTAACAAATTATAAAATGTTAGTCATAATAGCTCTAATAAGCTTTATCAACTAGAGAAAGCATTTAAAAAATCTCTATCTAGAAACTATCCCTATCCTCATACCGGTTTCATATTATTGGCACTCCTCATTGAGGCGCTAGGATATAGTTTTTAAAAAGTTTAATTTTTAAAATAATTACATTTAAAATAATGTTAAGAAGTTTAAGTAAAACCATGATTTCCTTTATATAATTTGTAAAAATATTTCTTTTTATTCATTAGTTATACAGTCTATTTTATTAAACCAAAGTTATCCTAAAATTAATATTCATTATGTTTGGTTTATGCCAGGAGCTGCTGGATTTGGATTTAATAATCTCAATGTTCTGAAAATATTTTGTAGTTAAGTAAAAAGCATAGGATCACGATTTATGAGACAATAAATATGTTTCACAACTACTTTTTTTTTTTTAGAAAATATATATATGTGTACTTTTGAAGAGTCGTTGTTAATTGCTACTATTAATGATAAACTTGGAAAAAAATGGGTGATGTTAGGAACTGCACTTTAATTGAGGAATCTCATTAGTAGAGAGATAACAGCTATATATTTGTGTGTGTGCATATATGATCACAAATACTTATGTATTTTATGATTAATAAAATATGCATATATTATGTATATGTATATAAAAATAAGTATCTGCATTTATACAAATATGTCTCTTATAGATATACAGAAGAATCTGTATATGCCATTTGGGTTTAAGCTTTCATAAATCTGTGATAAAACTGAACAACATATACATACTTAAAATGCTTTTAACATGGATATACATATCTATACTACAGTTCACTTTAATAGTCATATTCATCAAGATATAAACAAAAATAATAAGAAAAAATAAAATAATACAATTATGATAAGTTTGGAATTATAGAGAAAATCCTTGCAATGAAATTTAATGATGAAAATAAAATGTACCAATGTGTAATATCCTAAATAATGTCACATTTGTGTACATGAACCAGCAACAGCCTTTTTATTTTACAACGTGATTGTTGCAGTGTAATTTTGAAAAGTAAATTTTCATTTTTTTATAGCAGCCATTTCACGACTGCAAATGGCATAACATTTGTTGTGGAAAGATTAAAGTTTTGATGATATACCATGGAGAAATTTTAAAATAAAATAATGAGTGATCTATTAATTTCAAAACTCAAAATTTCTTAGGAAATGGGGTCATCGATTTTAAAGTTATTTTAATTGTTCCAGATTATTAAAAAATAAAAGGGATAGGAAAGATTGCAGTAATTATGCAATATTGTTTTTATTGCATTAAAAGTATCTTCCAAGATTTTATTGAAGTCATAGATAAAGTTTTCAGAGACTGAATGTGGTTTCAAGGGAATTAATTACATAGCACAGTAGATATGGTTTTTGTTTTCACCAAATGAAAATGTCAAAATCAAAAGACAATTTATATATTTTTTTATTTATATTACATTTGGTTTAAATTAAATGTAAAATTTTATTGCGGTGTTGGAAATTTGTTGGAATGAGAGAAAATGTTACTATTGCTAATTGAAAAGGAAGTGTACTAACTCTAATTTTTTATTTTTATGATGCCGGTTTTTGGAAAAAAGGATTAGTGGGGTCATGAAGCGTAGGCATCAAGATGCAGTTTAGGTTTGATACTAGAGCTTTTAATTTGAGCTCATCAAACGTAAAAGCTAACTAGAAGTTTATCTTTTTGGCTTCTAGATTTGCAATTACTAGTGATTATGCTGTGTTTACTAGTTCAAAAAATAATTTGAAGTAAATTTGTAATATTAGATTACTTGTCTATTTTATCAGCCAATAATGGAAATAAAGAAAATCAATTTTTAGTTTGGATCAATTTAGATATCCTAATAGCTTTTTAAATAAAAAAAGAGAACTTTGTTGTTTAGATGCATTTAAAAATTGACATTGGTGCATTTAGAAGCTAAGGTAATTCATTCTAGTGATGTAACTGTTGTATTGCTACTATTTTGCTCAATATATTGTATTTCAGTGGCCTTTGTATTGACATAATATAAAAAATGCTGTGTAAAATTTCAAAACTGTGATGGCTTTATTATAAGATGATTTGGCATGTTCAGTTTTATGAAAGTGATATTATAGAATCTACTATTATAAAAGGATATCTTGAATTCCAAACTATTATTATAAGGACATATCATCAATGTAAAGTGAAGGATCAGTAACAGATTTCCTAAAAAAGTATTTGATAGTGATCTGGAGTTGGTTTCATGGGAAAGTCAGACTCCATTTGCATTTTAAAGATTATCTCATACTAAAACAATGAGATATTTATTGTTTTTATTGGGAAAATATGGATGAGAACATAATGGAAAATCACAATTAGGCAGAATGTTGAAGTATTTCTAAAAGTAAAGCTTACTGCAAAATAGTTAGCATAACAAGATCATAATAGATTAAAAAGACAGCTTATTGTGTATATATTTGTGATTCATGGATTGGTTTGTATAATCATAAGAACTCGTCTTTAATTATTTTTGTGTTCTTATCGTCAATTTTTTTACTTCTCAAATTAGAATCACCATATTCATTTACGAATGGCTACTAATGATGGTGGCATTGAATTTTTGACATATTTGCTGTGAGGAGAATAATTACTATTTTGTTCTTAATATTCTTCATAAATATTTGCTAATTCATATATATATTGTAATCCCTGTCCTAGTTTACATGTATAGCTTTTTAGAAAAATGAATACAAAAAAATTATGCATTTTAAAACTTTGTAAAACTTATTTATTTTATATCAAATCATTTATACATTGGCAAGTTGAAAAACAAAATAATTTGTCAGAAATAAAAAGTTCATTTCTTTTCATTTTAAAATAATAATTGTAAAATAAAATTAATTATTTTTAAAATATTAAGTTGCTATGGAAATTTGGAATAAGCTAGGCAACAACAAAAAAAAAAAAATCAAGAGACCATTTGCTTTTAGAAATTGGGGAGTTCAGATAAGTTTTTCTTTGGGCTGCTTATAAAATTAAAGCCAGAAAAATGATTGGATTCTCACACATTCATATATATTTATAATGTTTTTTTTTTTGGTTGGGGGGGGGGGGGGGGCATTAATTACAGTACCCAACTTCATCTTTCTAGAAGTATAGCTGTTTTCATAGAGCAGTGATAATGCCTTAATACTGACTAATGCCTAGGTATATCTGTCAACACTAGATTTTATTGTGAATGCTATAACCCAATTCGATAATTTAATATAAAGAAATATACCAGTTAATTACATATTATAAGAAGAAATTACCCAAGAAGAGAAAGATTTATATATATTCACCATATCTGATTCTCCCAATTATAAGGCACAAGAAAAAAGAAGCTCATTTATGGAAAAATATTCCAATTAAATAATTTGTAATACATTAAAGATCAGCCTTTTCAAGCTATTGTGCATGCGCTTTTTAAGAGTGTTAATACTAAATGAATACTTTCATTCCCAACACAAGATATAGTATTTATGAAAGAATAAAATGAATCCATTTATTCTTTCCAACCCAAATGCTTATATATGGGCAAATCTTAAGTACTGGAAATGAAAGCGTGAGGATAGACCACTCACTTTAAATTACTGGTTACGATGTCTGAATGAATGACGTCGATGAAATTATCTAGAATTTACAAACGTCACTCTCAAATGAAACATAGCACTATAAAAATAAATGCTTATTTACATATATTTAAGTTTCATTTGAGAGTGACGTTTAGTAAATTCTAGATAATTTCGTCGTCATTTATTCAGACATCGTAAATAGTAATTTAAAGTGAGTGGTCTATCCTCACGCTTTCATTTCCAGTACTTAAGATTTGCCCATATATAAGCATTTGGGTTGGAAAGAATAAGTGGATTCATTTTATTCTTTCATAAATACTATATCTTGTGTTGGGAATGAAAGTATTCATTTATTATTAACACTCGTAAAAAGCGCATGCACAATAGCTTGAAAAGGCTGATCTTTAATGTATGTTAATCATGTAAATATAAAAGTTATATTGTTTTTATTCTATTATGTAGTCAAGAATTTTGTTTTTCATAAATTTTCTCATCCAAATTACAAGTATACTATAGTATATAATTTGTCAGAATGGTCAGGAAATATGGTTGGATCTTCATAAAGGCTTATACTTAATGTAAGTTACAGTCTGATTATCATCCGTGACTATTAAAAAAAAAGTTGTGGAGTCACTCCACTATGTACATGGTCGACTGTTGAGAATCATTTTCCCATAGTCAAGCATATACATTATTCATATTTTATTTGTTTATTATCTTTGTGAATGATTCTATTACATTATGTATATTACAAAAAAAATAATTGTTTGATACAATTTCTTGAGACATATTTGGTCAAAGAGCATTTTAGTTTTTTTTTATCACTTTTTCCAACTAGGAGTCTACCAGAAATTTATGGCCGATGAATCTATCACTCATATTTGTGTAATATATATATATATAGGAGTATATTAAGCAATTGACTCTTGATGGTTTATAAAAATATATTCAAAACAAACAATTTTGTATCAATTCATCAAAAAACCTAATGAAATTTTTAGATATGTACAATAAATTAAAGGATAAATCAGGTTTACATGTTTTGTGGCTAAGTTTAAATATGGATTATGTCCGAAAACATTCTAAAAAAATTGGTCACCTAGGAATTGAATAATTTTAATTATTTATATATCATAGCAAATAGTCTCATGATTCAAAAACTTTAATTATTGTGGTTTAACATGTTTATAGAGACTAAAGATGGACTTTTAAAAGGTTTTTATAATTATTATAAGTTATATTAGTTCTTATGTTTTTTGTTTTCCCAAATTACAAATGTCTGCTTTAAGAATTACAGCTTTTAGATGGAAGCATAAATTGTTGATCAAATATTTATTGTAATTGTCTCTGCAAAGATTTTATATGCTTGACAAAAACTTTTTAATTGTATGAAAGTGTCATTAGTAAACAGATAGTGTCTTATATACAAATCTTATTGATTTCTGACTTACATTTTTAACTTTTTTTATTTTAGAGAATAAATAAAATTTGAACTCAAAAACATTTAAATTTATTATTAACTATGATTCATTTTTTTATGTTTCTGGATTTTTTTTTAGGTACTCTCAAAGCAGCTCATGAACTTGTTGAAGAGCTTGGTGCAAATTTATTGGAATGTTTAGTTGTCATTGAATTATTAGATCTCAAAGGTAGAAATAATCTCCCTGTACAAGTTACTTCAATTATTCAATATTGAAGAATTGATGTAGCATATTGAATAAATAGAGTAATGGAAGATAAATTTAATATGAGTTAATTAAATATTTAATGATATATAAACATTTATAAATTTGAAAATGAATCATTTCATGAATAATATTAATTCCATACTGGATTCCCCTCATTATAATAATATAAATTATTTATGTATTATTTTTGTTATTTTACTGAAATTCAAATGAATTTACATATAATATTTTGCCAAGTTAATCACCTCCTTAAAATTTTGAGTTTTTTTAAATTTTATTGTAATATATGGGAATCATTTTTATATCTTCAAGATATCATTAAGCAGGTTTAATTTTTGTCTGTATACATAGCATTCATGTATATATATTGTTAATATAAATTTGTTGCATGGGTCTGCATATTTGTGCAAATACATGAATATATGTATGTGTTTATTTAATTATAAATATATACATGTAGACATTCAGTAATGGTTTGAATTCATAACAAATATTGAGACATGTCCACATGCATTTATATAGATGTATGTAAATATTATACATAGGCAAATACACATGCAGGTTTATGTATATTTTTTGTTTTTATTTATATGTATATACAAAAATTTCTATCTCATCTCTTCGATAATTATTTTATTTAGTGAATCTATCATTTACATTCCATTTTGCATGATTCTGGAATAAAAAAATTACTTCATTGATAAAAAAAAAATTACATCTAATTCTTTATTTTTTCAACTCGTTTAATATTTTATAAAAAATATTGCAATAAATTTCTATTAAACTTGACCTGATGATAAATTTGATTATTCCTGCAATAGTAATAACAGATAAAATTTATATTTTAAAAATAGAAAAATTTGAAGGATAAAGCATTTATATTTTCAGTGCCTAAATCCATTTTTAAAGTATGTATCATGAAATATTTTGGACATTGTTTTTTTTTTGTTTGTTTGTTTTTTCTTTTAATTTTTCTTTTCTAATTATCAATTGACATCTTTTAGAATGTAATTATTTTGGAAACATGTCTAGTATTCAAAATAGTAACTTATCAACAGAAAACTACTAAATTATTTTATATAATATTATTTTATTGTTAAAAAGTTCTTGTTAAAGTATTATGTCTAACTTTAGTTGATTTTTAATATTTAAAAATATTTCTTTTCACATAGATAATAACTTTTAACATTCTAATATGGATTTTCATCTATTTTTTTATATTTAAAAACAAAGTTAATAAAATATATTGAGAGAAAAAAAAAAAAAGAACTTTTGAGTTATTTATTTATTAAATATTAACAAATTCACCACATCCTTTATTTTGCTATAATATCTTATATAAATTCAATTTATCCACTCTACTTTGAACACTTTTTAACAAAAACATTTTATTGTACATATATGCATATACAATCTTATGTTTCGACTGATATAATAAACAAAATAAAATAAAATACATAATTATATAAATAATACCATAAAAAATGTAAATAATAAAATTAATAAAATAAAAAAAAACATAAAATATAACAAAGCATAATAAAACTGAAATAAATATAATCAAACCCAAATAAAATAATCCAGTTAATATAAAATAAAATATACAATATAAATTATATATATTTCTGATTGTATATATACATATTCATGAACAACTATTAATTTAAATATTTTATTTTTAATAATCTTCTAAATACTTCTATTCCTTATACACATGTATAATTTATATTTATTTTACATTGCACATTTTATTTTTTATTAACTAGATTATTTTATTTGGGTTTGATTATACTTATTTCAGTTTTATCAAGTTTTGTTTTATTTTATTAATTATATTGTTTACATTTTTTATGGTATTATTTATATAGTTATGTATTTTATTTTATTCATTATATCATAGCTCTGAGGTCAATAAAAGATTTTTGCTAAAAAGTGTTCAAAGTAAAGTACAATTTATCAAATACTTATTTATTTGACATTTATTAACTAATGGGTTGACAAAGCTTTATGCGACTTTCTGTTTAATTTAAACATCTACATGAAGAAGCATTAATTTATTCTAGAGCTATCTATTGTAAGTTTGAATGATTGATGAATATTAGCTACCACTACTGTTTATTTGTTCATTGACTACTCAAGCTTTCAATAAGAGCTAATAGATTGGCTTACTGCTCCTAATAAATTTTAATTGATTCACAAAATGAGAGAATTACAGCTTAAGAAAACAAACATTTTTATTATGCATATTGAGAAAAAAATTTGTGAAATTTATCTATAAAAATGTAATTTGAGGCGTGAGGTGGAATTGTAAAACAATTAACATTGTATCAAAAGTTGCTATTTTAAATAATTATTTATTATATTTTTATTACTTCAGATGCAATTCTAAACATACAATGTATGTGTTGAATGATATAATTTCTCAATATTGTTTTGTATGGTCTTTTTTAATATTAAAATATTTAATAATTTTTGTAGAATATGCCTATCAATTATATATTTTAATAAACAAATGATAAATAACTAGCATATAAAGAGTTCTTTATTACTATCTAAATACATGCAGAAATGTTGCAATGTATTTATTTCACTGAATCTAATTTGCATGCTAAATGGATGTTATAGTAATGAATTAAATTCAAAGCATGTGATTTTTTTTATTTTGTATAAGAAAACGTTTAATGACATGTATGTTTACTTGAGAATTTAACAATCAATCAGTAGGTTGGCATTTGAATTGGAAAAGATGTAGGTGTCATAGGGAGAGCATACATATTTCATAAGATTATTTTTAATCTGATTATTGAATAAGAATTTCATATTCCTAGCAATGTATGGAGAGTTTTGCCTGTTTTAATAACAGTTACGAGCAAGCATAAGAAATGGTGATCATGTGTAGTGGTTTAATAATTATTATACTTTTGTAAATTTTTATTGAATTTTAGTATTATTAAAGCATTATAAACTGAGTTTTGGTTTAATTTGCTCATTACTGGCTTCAAAATAATATTGATCTGGACAATTAGTATTGGGTTGTTTTTTTTAACTTATGAGCTATTTTTTGTACACACCCCTTCTCATACATGCTCCAAAATGTATTTGTCAATTCATTCAATATTTAAATTAGTTTAAAGTCTTGTAATATTTCATTAAAAATAAATATACTGTTTATAAATATAATAAATCTTCAATTTTTATATAATTAATGGAATATTATAATGAAATTATTGTTAAGAATGTACACTGTAAGCATTGGTGGTCGAGAGGTCAGCACAGTTGCTTACAAGCAGTTGTCCCGGGTTAGCGGGTTTATATCCCGGCTGATGCTATGACATGAAAAAAAAAATGTACATTGTAATTTAATTTGGAAGATGTATCTGTGATATATTGTTACAAGAATTTAAGAATATTATTATAATATTTGTCAGGTGTATATCTAATGTTTAAGATCAAGATTACAAATTTAGACATAAAGATATTTAAAATGTTATCTTCTTTAGCCTAGCAAATAATTTTATTGAGGTCAAATATATCAATGTAGGGCTTATCATTTTGAGAATAATCCTTTCCTTCAAACTCTTAGAGGAAATTGTAAGTGTATTTTTAGTGTTTCTTTTTTGTTAACAGTTTTAATTACTTACTCTACCAACACATTCATTATTATGTTTTTTCATTATTTTTAAAATTATATTAGCCACTTGGTTAATCATCAGATAAAAGAAAGATTAAATTCAGGTCCTATTATTTCTCTATGAATGATTCAATTATTGGAGGAACAGTAATATTATGTTTAAGGTATCATAAGAAATTTGTTACTGAATATTTAAGACAGTAATTGAGTTTTCCTCTCAATGAGTATTTTATTTAAAATGATGCATATGGTAATTTTTTCTTTTTTTTAGTTTTAGCAATATTCTTCATATACATATATTTGAAACTAGTTTTCTAATGTTTGTTATTTCAGCATATATATTTGTTTTTTCAGGATTCCGCTATCAATAAATGATGGTGGATAGAAGTATTTTTCTATTTGTCCGAAAATTTATTTTGAGCAGTAAATATTTTTCTATTAGTTTTAATCACTTTTTATTCAATTAGCTTTAGAATGATGTTCAACGGAGATGATTATTTAAGCAAAGGCTTTTATGTAGCAAAGTATTTGGAAAAGATTTAACACCTGAAATCTTCATTTTCAATCACTATCAATCTCCTGAGGATGAAGATCTCTCCATGTTTAATCCATAGTCTTTCTTCACATTATTTCAGAAAATTTCCTTACTTCATCTATCCATTTTATATGTGGCTTCTTTCTAGATCTTTTGGGCTATAGTTTAAAACTTCAGTTATTGTCTCTTGTAACAATATATCCAGCTCAGTCCCATTTCATTCTCAATTCTGTCAATGATCGCTGTTCTGTCACCATATATTTTACTTTTGATTTTTATTTATTACTCCCAACAGACATTTCTCTTTACTTCATTGTGGGTCTGAAATATCTTAAATTTCAGATCATATATAAACACTGGTAAAACATATCTATCATAAAAACCTCTCTTTTCATACACAAAGAAATATTTCTTTTTAATATTAGTTTAATTCTAACAAAACACTCAATCCACAACTATTGATAGAGAATAACTTGTAAATTTACTAAATAGGCAGTCATTTTAACTTTATTGTATTTAACTTATTGATATATTTGAAGATATGCTTAGTTAAAAACCATTTCATGGTCATTAAAAGATGGTAGATTAAATGTACATTATGTTATACTATCAGTATAGTTTTTCATTATTAATTTTGTATATATTTATATGTAAATATTTTAATTTCATTTTATTTATATTTTCAGTGAAGTTTTTATGTAGATACTTTTTTTTAGCAATTTTATTTTTTGTAGAAAGAATTCGTTTTTTTTTTTTTTTAAAAAAAAAAAGAAGATTCCTTAGGTCCATTTGGCTTTATCTTCAAGTTTAGTCTTAGTTTTGAGAATTGATTTTCTTTATTGATATTTGTTTGCTTGATCTGCATTTATGGTAATTTTGTATAGCTTTTGAAAACATATTACATTACTTGTCTATCTTTCAGCCAATAATGAAATAAAAAAAAAAAGATCAATTTTTAGTTTGAATGGTGTTGGGAATACGAGTCAATTTAGATATCCTAGAAAAGTGAACTGTAATCTTGAGATGCAACACACAATAATATTCCTGGTGCACTTAAAAGTTAAGGTAATTCATCCTAGAAATATAACTATTGCATTAAAATTAATTGTATTTAGAACTACTATTTTGCTCAAATATACTGTATTTCAATGCATTTCGTATGGACATAATATAAAAGCGTTAAGTAAATTTACATTTAAATATGCTCTGTAAAATTTCAAAAATTTGATGGCTATATTATAAGATGATTTGGCATATTCTGTTTTATGAATATGATATTATAGAATCTACTATTGTAAAAGGATATCTTGAATTCCAAACTATTATTATAAAAACATATCATCAATGTAAAGTGAAGGATCAGTAACAGATTTCCTAAAAAAGTATTTGATAGTGATCTGGAGTTGGTTTCATGGGAAAGTCAGACTCCATTTGCATTTTAAAGATTATCTCATACTAAAACAATGAGATATTTATTGTTTTTATTGGGAAAATATGGATGAGAATACAATGGAAAACCACAATTAGGCAGGATGTTGAAGTATTTCAAAAAGTAAAGCTTACTGCAAAATAGTTAGCATAACAAGATCATAATAGATTAAAAAGACAGCTTATTGTGTATATATTTGTGATTCATGGATTGGTTTGTATAATCATAAGAACTCGTCTTTAATTTATTTTTGTGTTCTTATTGTCAATTTTTTTACTTCTCAAGTTGGAATCACCATATTCATTTACAAATGGCTGCTAATGATGGTGGCATATTTTTCCAAGTATTTTGAATTTTTGACATATTAGCTGTGAGGAGAATAATTACTATTTTGTTCTTAATATTCTTCATAAATATTTGCTAATTCATATATATATTGTAATCCCTGTCCTAGTTTACATGTATAGCTTTCTAGAAAAATGAATACAAAAAAATTATTATGCATTTTAAAACTTTGTAAAAGTTATTTATTTTAAATCAAATCATTAATGTATTCACAAATTAAAAAATAAAATAATTTGTCAGAAATAAAAAGTTCATTTCTTTTCATTTTAAAATAATAATTGTAAAATAAAATTTGGAATAAGTCAGACAATGAAGAAAGAAAAAATCAGAGACTGTTCACGAAATTGGGTAGTTCATTTAAGTTCTTTTCGACTGCTTATAAAATTAAAGCCAGAAAAATGATTTGGTTTCCTATCTGTTTGTATTTGCAGTGTTGGGATGGAACTTTAATTAGAGTGCCCAATCTCATCTTTCCAGAAATGTAGCAGTTTTCATGGAGAAGTGATAATGCCTTAATACTAAATAATGCTTAGATATATCAGCCAACACTGGATCTTATTGTGGACGCTATAATAACCCAACTCTATTATTGAATATAAAGCAATTTACTAGTTAATTAAACGTTATAAGAAGAAATTATTCAAGAAGAAAAGGCTTTACATGTATTCGGCATATCTGATTCCCTCAATTATAAGGCACAATGACAAAAAGAAACTTATTTACAGAAAAATATTCAGATTAAATAATTTATAAATTTTAATATGCAACTATGAAGATGCATTAATTATAACCAGAAATCTCAATTTTAAATTAGTATTACTGTTATAAAAAAAGTTGAGCTCAACAGAAAACAAAAAAATAGGGTAAACTTGGTAAAACTTTTATAATGACTTTTATTGAATAAATAATTTAAAATATTTTATCATGTATATTCCATATTCATCAAGTAAATATAAAAGTTATATTATTTGTTTCTGATAAATTTTCTCATCCGAATTACAAGTACATTATATAATTTATCAGAATAATAATATAAATGTGGAGAGAAAAATGATCAATAAATATGACTTGATCTGCATAAAGGCTTGTTCTTAATGTAAGCTCTAGTCATATCATTATCTGTGACTTAAAAAAAAAAAAAAATTATATAGTCAGTCCATCTGCCCGTTGGTAATCATATTCTAGAATTAAATAATTCATACATATTTGATTTATCTTTGTGGGGCAATTCCTGTTACATTTGGGGGCCTATTCAGGATCATCTCAATTCAAAACTAACAGGGATTGAATCCAGTTCAATTTTAAGATATATTGTATTATTCAGAATTTTTTTTTATTTTAAATATCTATTATTTTAAGTCATGAATATTGACCAAAATAAATAAATTAGCCATTTAAATGTATAAAATAATAAGTAATACTTGGTCCGGTGAGAAAGTTTTTTTTTTTTTTAAAAAAAAAAAAAAAAAAGAATAAATAAGTCTGTAAATATCACTAGACAGTGAAGAACAGGTTGGTAGAAGTAATAGTTAAGCACATAGATAAATAAATAACAAGGCAATTAAAATAAAATAGATAATGGGGTAGGAATAGAGAAAAACTACAGAGTGAAAAGAGGGATGTGCACTCTAACTTCAAAATAAGTTAAGGAAGAAGCAAAAAATTGAAGTTTTATGTTTTTGTAGAAATAGCTAACAAATTTTTTTTTATACTAATAATATGATTACAAGAGCTAAGGCAAAAATGTAGGCTCAAGGAAGATTCTTTTGAACGAATTTATGAGCATGTTAAAAGAAAATATACGGTTCTAGTAAACTATTAACTGTGCAGCCTTTGGTGGCGCTGTTTCTAATTAAAAACAGAGCGTTATAACATTACCGGGCCGCTAGATTTTTTTTATCTTATAGATCGTATTTTGACATACGGCTGTAATTTTTTTTTTTAATATTTAATATATTGTTGTTTGTTTTGGACATAATTATTTTTTTTTTTAATATTTAATATATTGTTGTTTGTTTTGGACATAATTATTTTTTTGGTTTTCATTTGATAAATTTAAAACTATAAAGGAGACTTTGACCTTTTTTTTTTGGATCTCAAAAGTACATAATTTTTGACATACGTGTTTATTTGGAGGGGGGGGGGATTCCATTCTAAATCTACTGTTTCTTTTTTACAGACGTCTTTTATTTTTTTTGTTTTGGATTCGATACATTTCAAAGTAATAAGGGACAGTTTTAACTTTTTTTTGGAATATCTCAAATATACACAATTTGCTTTACATACGTCCAAAACAAAAACCAAAAAGTCAATTGCGGTATTGTTTTTTTAACACAAAAAATATGTATGTTAACCGGTTTTGTTACATTCTGTAGAATTTATTTATTTATCTTTTTTAAGAGTCGTACAAGTTTGTTAAAGATTTTTTGTTTTCATAACAAATAAAACGTCCGGTATTTTTATTCTTTTTTAACAACAAAAATTAGCTCGGGTTCATTTTTAAAATCTACTTAACGAGCTGTTTATTGATTTAAAACAACAACAACAAACCTCTTTTTGCTTCTAAACGGAACGAATAGGTATGTCAAAAGAAGTATTTTTTTTTTTTTAAAAAAATCAATCAATCAAGAGATGTCCAACAAACTACGCCGTCCCTTTTTAACACTATCATTCTGGGTGTTAATTACATGATTTACAGATAAAAATAATCGCAAACAAAACACATTCTTTCCAGAAAATAAATTTATTAACCACATATGACTGAACTAAATCAACTGTAATGAATGGCAGGATGTTTTGTGCTTGCAAAAATGCAACTACCTCACTTTCTCTGTTTGGGACGTCCCACAAATATAATAACGTGGTAGACATTTTGTTTTTCTTTTTCAACTCTCGTCCGAGTCACGACAGAAACGGTATTTTTCTGCAAACAACTCCAATTGTCTGCCAGAGAGCTTGAGAAATTTTATTTTGTCTTTTTTGACTCCCAAAAAAGCCAAAAAAAAAATTTTTGACAAATATCAATATTACGCTGAAATTACTAGTACGCAAAAATCTTTCAGTTGGGAAATACAGAAAATCATAAACATCAACAAATAAACACTTGAAAAAGATGACAATGCTCATACTCTCATCTTAAATTCTAGCGACATTACAAATTCTGTCAATATGCATAGGAATTCAAACCGCAATGAAATCAACGGCAAACTATACGATCATAGTATTGTTAGTAGACATAGTGTTATTGAACGCGGAAGATTGCTGCGTATTAAAACCACTACATATGACCTACTCGTATATTAGCCATAGGTTTGGCCGCGAAAGCGGTATAATTCTGTGCTTTTACACAGAAACAGCGCCACCAGAGGCTGCACAGTTAATAGTTTACTAGAACCAAATATACAAAGTATTTGTAAAGAAATTAGAGAAATGAAAGATCATGAAGAACTAAGAAAAACAAATGGAAAATCTTATTACAGAAATAGGAGGATAAAATCCAGCTGATAGAGGAAATCAGAGAAAATAATAAAGTTGGGGTAGATGAGCAGATAGAGAATGCTAATTGTGAAGTAATTCAAGAATCACAAGAGATAGAACTAGCTCTAATTTAGATCAAAGATAAATGCCAAAGATTATATTGAAATATAAGTTTAGAGTTGACTCGGAAGCCTTGGAGGGTGATGTATGTGTCTGAAAATGCACATAATGTAAATAGGAGCAAAAATGACCAATTTAGAAAATGAATTATGCTATTTCAATATTAAAGAAATAAATGATAAGAAAATCATTTTAAGAGAATTGATTTGCTTGATAGGGCTTGCAAAAGAAAAGAAACTAGGAAATCAAAGAGATTAAAATTTAGGCGACAAGGAAAGAGAAACCTAGAATTACGGCAAATAATTATTTTAGGCAGATTGTCTAAGAAATTATTAAATTTTAAATCTCATTATTGAAGAACAAAAACCAAAAATAGAGCCAGAAAATAGAATAGAGATTCAATTTTTTTAGAAATGAGTTAGTGCAACCACAAGATCAATAAAAGATTTTTCAGGTCATTCCGAATAAGGACCTGTATTTGAATATAAAAAATTATTTAGAAAAAGGTAAAGTTTATTTCTTATAAAAATAAGAATGGCTTCTAAGTTGATGACTGGATTTGTTAAAAGGACAAATGTTTTAGGGAAAAAAGAAATATATATATTATGTAAGTTATAAAAATTAAATAATCTCAAACACTAAAAATGACTACTATAAAAATCTAAAATAAAGTTAATAAGTATATGAGAGAATTGTTGAGATTTGGTTGTTTTATTTTCAATGCTGATGATGGATGGAGAGTTTATCATTGTTTCGAGCCTGCAGCGTTTTCTTGATATTCCAGAGTTCTTTATCTTGGCACTATTTCCAGTCATTTTATATTTAGCGATCTCTAAGTCTCAAAACTGAGCCAAGCATAACATTAATGGTATATATTTATTAGCCTCAAAATGACCAAGATATAATTTTGCTTTTATTCATGAACAGTTAAGATAGTCTTGTATTTATGAATCACTTTCTTTTAAGTTTCGTAACACAGCAAGACTTTATGTGTATTAGTATTAGTTTATATGTGGGTTGGTAGATATCATATTGTGCTTAATTGAGATAGTCCTCTTGGTGTACTCATTGTCAGTGATAGATTTCTTTGTCTATCCGAGCATTATGAATGCTAGTCAGATCAAATTTTTTAAAAATATATATATTGTACCCTTACTTCTCGATGTATAATATAGTTTGAAATACGACTAGCTCAATTAAATTATAATGCTTAATTAAAATTTGCATATCTATCTTTAATTTACTTTTATACTATCATATTCTAATTAAATTTATTATCAATTATTAAAATCAATATAGTTCTATAGTATGTACTAATTAAATAAGTATTTATCAAAATCATGAGACTGTGAAGTAAAGTTACAAAGCAATAAGTAGATTTACATTGAGTCAATATCTTCCAAGACACTGTCTCAATGGCATAAGAATACTATTACCTCCTTACTATCCTATTACTACATCTACAGTATTCTTATGGCTTTTAAAATAAAATAAATTATCTTTAATAATAATAAAAATAAATCTTAACTTTTATTTTTAAAATATAATTAAATAATCTCAGGTTCTTCTAATTATCTTAAAGTAATGATAACTCATGTAAATAAGTATGATAAAGGATTTTATATCAAACCTAAATACACCTAACTTATTCTAATAATAATAATACTCAATACTAATCTTAGAGTATAACTTAAGCTTATTTATTTCTGTAATATCATCAATCATCAAATAAATAATAACATGTATATCTTTTATTTTCATATAGTATCTTAATTTTGGAATAAATCAAAATCTTATAACTTAATAATCTGTGGCAATAAATAATATTGTACTCTTATAATGTGCATTATAATTACCTTATGACCATAATAATATTATATGTTAATGTCAATCAATTCTTATAAAATGATATCAATAAACATTGTGTTTATTTCTAAATAATAATAATAAATTCATATTGTGCAAATATTATGTTTGTTCAAACTATCTGTTGTCAAATGCTATGGTGTAAAATAATGAACTCGACACACTTTTAAAACAAATTAAACCAATTTATTTACATTAACTTCAACTAAGAATTTATTTACAATATTTACAGTTCAAAATTAGGAAAACAAAGAAATAAAAATAAGAAAATAATAATACAATATGTTTACACTGTTATTAACTCATACTCCTAATGAGTAATTATACATTCTTTAAAATGCTGTACTAATAACATTGAAGTATTTTCGAACTTACACTTTAAATACATTTCAGTAAGCTTCAATTATTACACATAAATTTATGTAAATACTGTTTATATAGCATATGTAAACAATTAAACTTTAATAATTAAACTGCTACATCAATTAAGTATTAATGTTATTCATTCCATAATGTAATAGTATGTGTTCACTTTACTATTAGTACTACTTTAATATTATAATATAGACATTAATGTATTTATGTAACGTAATAACAAATAATTGATTATAACTTTATATTTCACTTAATGCAATTCATGCTACAGGTTTTATCAAATATGCACTACATATATGTGTTGTTGAAATAATAATATTATTTAAATCATTCATTAATTTCAAATTCATAAAGTATTATATTAGATAAATTCTATGATTCTTTTCTATGTGAAATTATTACTTTACTTTATGCGTTATACTACTCCTTCTTAATAAATTTCTATCTACAAAAACATCCTCTAAACTTATTTAAAATTTCCGGAAAACAACTTTCAACTCTAAATAAAATATTAATTATCCAAACTATTTATACTTCATCATCTATACTTGGTAAACCTTCAATCCAAATATAAACTTCTCCATAAAACTTAACGTAATTTATCCAATAAACAAAATAAAATACAGACTTTTAACTCTCTTCCTAATTTGCAATAAAAATAATTACTTATAAATAATAAATATAATTCTAATACTATAACATAAAAAAAATATCAAAATTTATTTAAGAAAGAATCATATAATTATTTCTAAGCTTATATGTAATGTTGTATCATATTTATATCATAAATTCAAATTATGCATATTTAAATAAAACTGTCACTGCCAATATAATGTATGTGTATTTTTAAAATATTTATACATTCATTCAACAATAACATATCCTTTGGTTGATCTAAAGAAAACATATTAAATACATCAAAATTATTATTATTACAATTTTTACTATCAATAATGATTTAATGTACAGTCCATCTTCCAATATTCTTCGGAATTACAGCTACATAAAATAATTCACATTTATACTCACGATCATTCTTTAAAATATGTGTTATATTAAATATAAAATAAACTTATGCAATTAATCATTATATTACTTTTAGTTATTATTTAAAGAAATGTACCTATCTCATTTTTAATAAATTAACAATATTTAAATTTTGTTAGATAAATAAAACAGAATTCATATTACGTAACTCCAGCGATGTCTTCTTTTCCACCATATAGTTCTTTAATCCTAGGCATAAATTCACTAAAACACCATTTCCTTTTCCTGTCTATCACGTGGTTTTTTAAAAGTTTATAAAATGATAACTTTTTTTTTTTTAGAAAATAAATTATAAGTAAAACAAAATAAAATTAAAATAGTTTATAGGCTCCGGATCCAGTTCCCTAACGAAAATTATTTAAAGTTATTATTTCCAAATTAGTCCATAGTTTATGAAAAATTATCATTTAATTATTTTAATTAACTTGGACGTCCATGTATTACTTGCGCATTTCTTAACAAAATATCCAGGTAAGAATAAGCTTTTCATCTAAAACGACCAGCGTTTAAATTATTTCAATATAATAATTTTATTATATTAAGATTTTAGCTAATTATATTTTTCAATTTATTTGCCTTTTAAAATTGTCAACATTCAGTCTTTTAAACATAAAGACTTAACAAGGCAAGTATTTTAAAACTACTTTTATTTCCAATATCTTAACTTAAGATATATATTTAGATTTATAGCTTGCAAAATACTTTCTTCATAAAGAAGTATTTTATTCTTTAAAATATCTATTTTCTAATAGTCAATAACAATTAGCTTTTAAAATTATATACTGTCCAAAATACTTTTCTCCATCTTGTAATTTTCCAAACTAATCCAGCGTTTGTCATATTTCTAGTATAAAGTTTCCGATATATTTTCACTATATATGATGTTCCCATGACTATTTGCTTGTAAATTGAGCTTGATATAGAGACGATCGATAGGGAAAATTAAATTAACACTCATGTCTATCATTTAAAACTTTTATAACTTATTTACAGACACTCTTATAATTTTGAAAATGATTTTAAAGCGTCTACAAATTTACGTAGCTATTTTTAATAACAAATTAACAAAATCAATCAAAGTCCTCTCCTAACAATTGAACAAGCTTTTATACGAGAAACTTCCCATTTGATTGGTACATTTAACAACAACTTGTTGCTTATTTACATATTTACAACACAAATTAAAAATAAATAATGAATTATTTAATATTTATTACATATTACTTTTTAAAATAATTCTTATCGTTTATTTAAATCCACTAAATATTTTTTAAAATATTCTTACTTACTTATTTAAATTTTAACTTTTATAAGATATTTTAAAACAAACTAAGTCTTATCTATACGTTATATTTTTAAAGAATATTTTAAAAATAGATTTAATATTCACATTGAATATCTTTATTTTATTTCGTGATAGCTTAGTATTATTTATAAATTTTATAAATGATTTTTAAAATAGTTGTCAACTTTATTAGATAACTTCCAAGATTGTGTGCATATTTAACTAACACTGTTTTCTTTTACACACAAAAGCTTGTCATATCAAAAATAAACTAACAATTGCATTTTTTAAAATAAATATTTTTAAAATAAATAAGATATTATAAAGATTTTAAAATAATTATTTGATATCATTAAAATAAATATTAATCTTCTATTTAAGTATTTATAATAATTAAAAATATTTATATTCTTTTATATCATTATTTTATAACAATAAATATATGCATTTAATTTTAACTTGTCTTTTAAAACTTTTAGCTTTAAATATATTTATTAAATATATTAATGAGTATTGATTATGGCCATTTTCAACATATATAATATCATATTTAAAATGTCTCTCTCAATTCAGCACAATTTAATATCAAATACTCATAGATTGCTTTAATTAAACTTTTTAAAATATTACCATAAGCAAAATTATCATCACATATTCAAATATATCTTAAATTTAAAATTTTTACAAATTAGCACAAAAATTAGATGGTGACCCATACAAAAGGGCACAATATGAATTAAATATGACAGAATTTTGAAAATATTTTAAAGATGGCATTTTTTGTGTTATGAATACCAGCTTGTAACTCCACTTTTTAAAGAAGTACGCCTAAGTTGGACATTATTTTAAAGTAATGGAGGAGGCACAAATGGAATCTTGTCCTAGCTTACATTTATAGCTTTTTAGAAAAATAATTACAAAAAAATTATGGATTATAAAAATTTGTAAAAGTTAATTTATTTTAAAGTAAATTATTAATGTATTCAAAAGTTGTAGAAGAAAATAGTCAAAAATAAAGTACTTAAAACAGGCAAAGAGTTTTGCCTGTTTTAACAACAGTTATACACAAGCATAAGAAGAGGTGGCCATGTGATGTTTATTGGCTTAAAATAAAGTATTTCTTGATATTTTAAATAATTCTAAAATAAAGTTAATTATCTTGAATTGTTATAGGAATTTGGAATTGTCTGACAATGAAGAGAAAAAAATCAGAGATAGTCTGCTTTCAGAAATTGGGGAGTTCAATTAAGTTAGTTTTTCTTTAGGCAAAATGATTTGGATTTTCACATATTCATATATATTTGCAATTTTGGGGGTGGGGGACTTTAATTAGAGTGTCCAACATCATCTTTCCGGAAGTGTAGCAGTTTTCCTAGAGCAGTGGTAATGCCTTAATACTTAATACCTAGGTATATCTGCCAACACTGGATCTTATTGTGGATGCTATAACCCAACTCAATAATTGAATATAAAGAAATTTACTAGTTAATTAAATGTTATAAGAAGAAATTATCCAAGAAGAGGATTTACACATTTGACATATCTGATTCTCTCACTTGTAAGGCATAATGACAAAAAAGAGACTTATTTACAGAAAAATATTCTGATTAAATAATTTATAGATTTCGATTTTAAATTAGTATTACTGTTTAAAAAAAAAGTTGAGTGCTAAAGAAAACAAAAGTTGAATAAATAATTTAAAATATTTTCTTTCATGTGTATTACATATTCACTATGTTAATCATTTAAATATAAAACATATTGTTTTTATTATATTAAATAGATTTATTGTTATAGTTAAGAATTTTATTACTCATCCAAATTACAAGAAAACTACTGTATATAATTTATCGAAACAATACAATTAATGTGGAGAGGAAGATGATCTGGAAATATGGCTGATTCTTCATAAAGGATTGTACTTAAGATAAACTCTAGTCTGATTATTATTCATGACTATTAAAAAAAAATTGTGAAATCACTCCAGTATGCACATGGTCTCCCAATAGGAATCATTTCTTCCCAGACAAGCATATAAATTATTCATATTTTATTTATTTATTATATTTGTAGGTAATTCTCTATTACCAAAAAAATAACTATTTGGTACGATTGCTAGAGAGATATTTGATCAAATGGTATTTTAGTTTTATTCAGTTAATTTTTTTTTTTCCAACAAAGTTTACCAGAAATTTATAGTCCATGAATCTATCATTCGTGTAAAATGTATAATTCTATCCAATTTTAAAAATTTCAATCCATCTACTATCTCATTTTCAGACGACACTTGTGTAATTCAAATTATACAAATTTCAAAACGACACACCTTTTCATAAATTTAAGCTTAAATGACAGATTCATATAGAATTTAAATCAACAGTCGATGACTTTAAATATTGCAGGTCATTACTATCATCAACCACAGAATCTCCAGTTCAAATTTGGTCTTCAAAATTTTTTTAAATAACTGTTGCCACAACAGGTCAACAAGCTGTCAAGCAAATAATCTGTAATAATGTATTGCAAATCATCTCTTAAATGAACGATGTCAGAGCTTATTATTTGTACATTGCAAAATAAAGCAAACCAGTTGATCACACTATAACCAGAATGTAATAATGTATAGATTAAAAGAAATAATAGCAAATTTCTCAAAGCTGGTTAGACCCTTTATAAATTATGCAAGATCTATTCCATCTCAAGCCTTTGATATTCCCATTTTAACTAAATATAACTCCTTTCCTTTCTGGTACCAATGTTGACATGGAATTTTTTAAATACCTAAAATCTAATCTAAAAGCAGCTGATCAGCACCAGCCCACTATTCACTATAGTAAACAATTTTCTCAAAAAAATTATATAGCAAAGCAATAAATATTCCAAGAAATTGCGCACCTTGCAACACCTCTAGCTGCACATTTTATCCCAATTAATATTTACAGGCGGCTTGACTCCATCATTCCTATTTTACATAAATGTTGCAATCAATTGCTTGAACAATCTTTTTACCAACATATTATCTTTGAAAGAAGTCAAATGCAGCACAGTATGCCCTCCATAATTTTGAGTCTTATTACACTTGAGGACTTTGGTCAAAAAATCTTTGCAAGAATAATTCTAAGAAAAACTAAATGAACTTATTCTGCTAAAACTTTAGTACTTCACATTATGTAATAATAGACCTTCCCTCTCGAGATATTCTTTTAGTGCAAGAATCAATCTGGTTCACCAAAGAGAACAAATTTACAGTTAGATTGCATGCTAAATCTTTTCATGTCTAATTGGTTATATATGTACCATAAGGTACTGAAATGTTAAATTTGTAAAATAATCAGATGTTTTTATTGGTGGAATATGAACAAGTAAGAATATAAAATATAATTAAGAGTAATAATTTTGTCACCCCCCCCCCCCCCAAAAAAAAAATTGCTCTTTTTGTGCAGATGGGATACATGCTGTCCACCAGTATCGGAGATGTTATATGAAGAAAATGGAAAAAAATGCCAATGGTATTCTTGTAATATTGCTTTGTATTTAGATTGTTTTCAGAGCTTTCATACATAATTTTAAATGTTTCCATATAATTCTGTTTTTCCTCATATGTATGGTTGAATTATATCTCACTAGCCCCATGCATTTTCTTCAAAATCTGAAGTTCAGACAATTCAAAATTTTGTAGATGTGTAACTATTACATATATATGAACTGAAAAATTAATAAAAAGTAGGCAGAGGAGTTAAGGCAGCTTTTGATAGAGTTTATTGGGAATACCTTTTCATTGCATTACATAAACTGTCTGAATATAATAATCAGTTGATAGCTATACCAAAACTTTCTTACTAATAGATCAATCAAATTGAAGAATTATATGTCTTGTCACATCTTCAAACCTAATTTCAGCATTACACAGGGTTCATCACTTGCATCATTGCTATTTGCAATTTATATAAATTCTCTGATTAAGCAAATTGAACAATGTATTGAAGGTTTCATTTTGGAACTACTATTCAAGACATAGTCTTGATGATGTCCTAATAACTGTTGGAGGCCTCCAAAATATTTCTCTCATTCTGAATATTTTAAATGAATTCCAAATGTCAACTGGTTCCACAATATAAGTTTGTAAATCATCTACATGGCAGATGTCTACAAGCTGTAAACTGCCATCTTTCTTTATGGGCAGCTACACATCTTTTTTTGGTGTTCTAGTTTATCTGAAATGCAGTCATCACAAACTCATTCAGAATGAAAATGAGAGCATTCTGCCTAAAAGTTCAACCCATTGTGAAAATTCACATAGTGAATGCTATTCTTAGCAAAATACATGTGCATACTATAGCTTGTGGATATGGCTATTTAACATCACCCATTGTAAGCTTGCATGTAATGAAAGCATACCCTTGAGACTCATTTTCACCTCTTTCAATCAACACGTTTTCTTTTCTATCTCTCAATTTAATATATCCCAAATCTTTTATATTAAATCCAAAATGTGTATCATAACACATTATAATACTCAATCCTCAGCTACTCTTTCCCAAAGATCATTCCTTATTTCACTTTCATAGTTGGGTGATCTTTTTTCATAGATTATGCGATTGGTCATACTGATCAGTATATTAGACCAGTATATTATCAAATCTCTTATTGGCATATCATTTAGAGATTTAAATGGCAATTTATCCATCTACACATTTATTGACAACCCCAATAATTGCTAAAACTAACCAAATTTCAAAACTTTACTCTTTAATCATATTTAAAATTTCTGTTTAATCTAGTACAGAGTATAATTCCAACAAAAATGTTTCCCAATGACCAATTCAAGCTAAATCATGAATCCACATACATCTTGTGCAATAGTTATCCAGAAGAAATGGTACACCCTTTTCATATACATATCACTCTTAAGCAGTTGTTTAAAAAATATATAAAACAGGCAAAACTCACTATACGTATTGCCATACACAGCAAGCTAGAGTAATCAATGGATGCCAGAAGGTTTGTGCATAACATCCCCATCTATGCACAAGCCTTCTGGCATCCATTGATTACTCTAGCTTGCTGTGTGGCAATACGTATAGTGAGTTTTGCCTGTTTTAACAAGTTATACACAAGCATAAGAGGTGGTGGTCATGTGATGTTTATTGGCTTAAAATATATATATATAAAATACTTTCATCTCTATGTATTTGTAATTATTCACAAAGGACATGGCTGATTTCATGATATTTGAGTATAAGAAATACAATATATTCAAAAGAAATAAATGTTTCAATGCATACTCTTAAATTTTTACCTGGAAACATGAACAAAAACTGGCAATCTACCTCAATTGTGCACTCATAGCTTGGACTTTTATTATCATTAACATTCCTTGAAAATAAATATCTGGACTCATTATTATGTGAGCAATATCTTAAATGCATTGGAAGAAATTAAGTTCAGTCATCATGGTTGTGTATGAATTTTGGTATATATCTCAATAGACATAAACAATTACCGGTAGTAAGTATTTGGTTATAAATAATATTAAGGAAAAAAAATTAGACGTACCTTCACTATTTATTTTATGTTCAAATTAAGGAAAGAAATAACCTAACTATTAAGGTAGATATATAAATAAATCAAATATACCCATATAAAATGTTATACTCTTCAAATTTGGATCATTTTTCACAACTTATTGTATTACCTGTACCACTATATGTTGCAGTTTCCATTTGTCTACGTAACTTAAATTGATTCTGTTGTATATATGTTAATATTTGTATATAGTTTATTAATAACGATTTTTAATATAAAAAAATACATTTTTCTATAATATTACTGTAAGTGTACACATTTTAAAGCTAGTGATTAAGGATCTCATCTAAATGTAACAGTATAAATTATGGCATTTATTATTAAATCATATTTGTTATTACTTTATGTTCTATTATCAGTTATTATTTTGTACGAAGTATGACAGAATTATCATTTTCATTGTACTATATTAATTATTAACTTGCACAAAGCATTGTAAAATTATTGTACTTTATATAAAATAATAATGAACACCATAATTTAAACACTAAAACAAAAACAATAATAAACATTCTTAAATTCTCTGGTATTCAGCTGTATTTCTGCATAAGTAAACAAACTATTTTGATAAAAGAATATTTTTATTGACTTAAAATAATCCTGGCATTGTCAATAAGGATAAAAAATACAGTTGTATTAAAATATTCCAGTAACTAATACTTATTAATTCAAAATACAAATAATTTAATTTGGATGGATAAAAATATCTACATAGACATCAATTGTAATAAATACCTTTTAAACATAGTAAATTACAAATAAGATTACTGGTACAAATTACCAAACGACTACAAGATGCCCTCAAAATTTAATAAATCAGAATTGGTTTAATATGTTTGTATGCTAATAAGAATTTAAAAAATCTTATCAAAAAATAAATGTCAAAATATATATTTTCAAAAGTAAAAGAATTTATTGCTAATCCACAAAATATTTTGGCAAAAGCAGAAATGCATATTTTTGTGTGTGTTTTTTTACTTCTTTATATTTATTATTTTATAATAATATGCATGTTTTTTGCCTGAAGGTAGGTAAACTAAACAGGCAATAAATTACTAAATGTGATAATATGTTGGACTATTTACATCATCTATCATTAAATGTTGAATGTCTAGAAAATTTTAGATTATTTACCAACATGTTAATAATAAAACACAAATAGGCAATACAGATTAGTAGATTACACATTTAGAATGGTATTATTCTGTACTCTTCAGGTGTTGCCGGCTTGACCAGTGACAAGATTAGCATAGGAATCAAACTTGCACCGTTAGATTCCTTACTATCAAATTTTAAGACAATGCTTTAGTCAACAGAATAGCCGTTGTTCAGAGTGTTACCTTAAAATTCAAGAATCTAAAGATGCAAGTTCGAATCCTATACTAATATTGTCACTGGTCAGACCAGCAATATCTGAAAAAGAGCAGAGAATAACGCCACTCAAAACATGTAATCTATTAACTTGTGTTGTCTATTTGTGCATTATTGTTAACATGTTTGCATTTGAGAAGTTTAAATAAAGTTTAAAAATTTCTAGACATTCAATAAATTATTATAAATGATAAACTTGATCATTGCATAGTTTATTACTATAAAATGTAATAAAAATATATCTCAATGGCATATCACATTAGGCATTATGTAAAATTACTGTTCATCAAAGTAGTTTTTATTATCCATTATAGATCTTTTTTAATGAGGGCTGACAAAATGTAGAATGGTAATCACTAATGCATTAAATTGAAAAATAATTACCAAAAGTTATTATCACATGATTATTAAAAAAAAACAATTGAAATCTAGATTTATATCTATTTCATTTGTAACAATTATGAAGCAGTTAAGTCTCAAAAATAGCTCATTTTTATTTTCGTTTTGATTTTTTATCAATTATTAATGTTTTATTAAGTGCTCTGTTACTGATTGTCTGAAAATCAAGAAGGCAGATTAAATAAAAGTTCATAGTTTGTACAAGATAAATTTTCTATATTTACTGAAAAATGAAAGACAACTTGCTTTATTAATGTCTGAACTCTTAAAAGATAAAGAGATTACATTTAAAAGAATGGTCCTGATTTAGAAGGTCATTAAGATAATGTAATCCTTGAATTTATGAATAAAAATAATTACTCATGAATGTAATTTCAGAAACGGCTATTGAAATGTACTATTATTCATAAAAATATATTGATTAATCAAAGGCCACATTTTACTTGTTGATTAAAGCAAAGAAGCAGTGAAATGAAATATCTTAGGAAAAATAAATATATATTACTATGATTATATCTGTGTGCCAGTAGAATGATTACAAAAAAAAAAAATCAATAACAAAATAATTTTATTTTAACAAGCAACAAAAATAAAAAATTTGAAAAATAAAATGCTTTAACATATCCCAATGTATAAAAATTATACACATAATTAATCTGTCAACATTGGCGTATCTGCTTCAGCATTTTCAGGAGCTTTGTACATCTTGGTAATACGTTTTTCTATTTAAAAAAAAAAAAAAAGAATAAAAACATTTGCATATAAAAGTATTCATGTACAATAAATTTATATATATAAATATAAAAGCAGTGAAATGGATAATTTATATTTCAAATAAACTATCTGAATGCATGTGTATGTATATATAGACATGAAAAGCAGTTTTGATTTTAAGTTAATTGTAAGAAATATCTACTGTTTGTTTAACTTAATATAATTAAAGCACAGATTTTTAATTGATTGCGATTTACATTTGTTTTAATATACATTAAAAGTATCGTACTGCATAAGAATATTCCAGATATAAAAGTTTTAAATTTTTTCTCAAGGCAGGTCACATTCAAATAATGATTTTTGATGAAAAAATTTTTTGAATTAGAAGCAAGTTAGAAATAGTAAATAAATATCATTTTCTTCAACTTTTAATAATTTCTTTTTTTTTTTTATTAAGTTTAAAAGGATTCAAGATTCTGAGATGATTTTAAAAAAAAAAATTGAAAACTTTGGAAATAATATATATTGTTCATTTTGAAAACATACATGTAAGGTTTCAAATTTGGATCTCAGATTTTATAATGGTAGCTAAAAATAATGAGGTAGTAATTATTGTAAATATAAAACATTAAATAATTTACGATCTTAATGTAATAGAAACACAAAGTAGAGAAATAAATCATATTTATACGATTTCCCTTAAATAAATTATTTCCATTTTGGTTAATGGAATTTTTTTTCCCATTTCCAAAAACTGAGAAACTATACATAAATTACATGAAGCTAATTGATTTTTAAAAAGGAATTACAGAATGTATTTTGCAAATGAATACATTGCAGTATATAATAGATTACATTTTGCAAATGGACTAGTCCATTTATTGCAACGCTAATGTAACAAATTCTTATTGAGTAATCTAACGCAATTGCAGTGTGACAGATGCAAGAGTATTTTAAAATTTCATTTTGCCATCGTTATTTCAAGTTAAATATAAAATGCAAAACTTGTTAGTCATAACAGATAAATTGAAACATTGGATACTGTGGAAACTTTAATGAATAATATAAAACTATGAAAATCTTAGGTGGAAGCAAGATTGAATGTGTGATGAGTGTTGATCGCACTTGCAAAAAACATTTCTTCTCAAGATTTAATAACGGAATATTTAAATTCTTTGTTTTTCATTTTTTATGAATCACAAGTTGCAAAAAAAAAAGGAATGCATGTAAATAATATTGAAAATAAAAAATGCTATAGATTCAGAAATAATTTTTTAACTGAAAAGAAAGTTTGAACAAATGCCACAAATGAAAAGTAAAGAAATATTGATAACATTAGATCCAAAAACAGGTAAGATTGAAAAAATAGAACTTTATAATAACAACATGAATTTAATGCAGAAAGAAGGATTTGTAAGAGAAGACAATACAGTCTATACACAGAAAGAATGGTTTTAGGTAATTGTTTAAAAAAATAATGAATTAGACTAAATATATAGAATAAAAATTTTATCTAATGAGAGTATTTACACTAGATTGTTAAATTACAGTGGTGATCAATAGAGCAAAAGATTTAGATTTACTTGACATAAAGACAAACATTTATTCTCTACTAATTCTAAAATATCAGCTAAATAAAAAAATATCATTTGCCCAAGTATTGACTACATAAAGGAACAGTTAGTAAAATGGAAGAGGAAATCATAAAAACTATTTTACATAAGTAATACTATTTGATAGATATGGTTTTGAAATGCATGAATTTTTGATTATCTTGTGAATTATTACTTATATTGAAATTGCATTTTCATAACTTATGAACATTCAGCTTTCTTATTGTCATTTGAAAGAAAATATTAAAGAGTTATACAAATTATTTATTATAGAGGGGAAATTAATTTTATAGGTCAAATAATTACTACTTATTGTCAATCTGCTATAAAAATCAGAAGAGATAAAATATTAAAAGTATTGTTTTATTTTAGAATTTTAAGTACAATACAGTTGCATTATACCTATTCCAAAGGAAAAGATTTTTGTTTGATGTAATGTCTTCATTTAAAAGTATACTATTTTTGTGAAGATTCAATTGGCCAGAATTAAATATCTTTTCAAATGCACCATTAGCCCATATAGCAAATTGCAGCCATGTGCATTGCATGTTAAAAATTATGGAAATTTGATAAAAATAATTAAGCAAAGCTGTCACCCTAGAATTGGTTGCCATTAGCTTAATTAATTTTTCACCATTTGCAAAGTGTCAATAGAAAATACTGAGTTCTCATATAATTATGAATGACCTATAGAAAATTAATCATATTCAAGTTAGGAATGGTCGTGGAAGATGATATTGTTCTTTGGAAACTATTTTCACAATTTAACAAACCTAATACCAAAAACATATTTAGGAAGAATGCCTCTTTGAGTTGGCAGAATAATGATTGGGCCAAGAGAATAGCGCAGTAGTTTTCACCATCATGCTAAATAATTAGAAAATAGTTTGGATGATAGATTTTTTTCTTTCAATATTTAAACAAAGTCATTAGGAAAAATATAAAATAATGATTATTCCAAACATATGACATCCAATATCTAGTTATTTTTATAACACCACTGCTTATGCATCGTGTCTTTCACATCTGTAACAATTTCTTAATACTTAGCCCATGTTATATTATTTGATAGATCAGGAGTGCTTAGATATGTGCTGACTTATGAAGTGATTTATAATGCTGTGGGTTTTGTTTTTGGCTACATTTTAAAATATTTCCCAGGATTTTCAATTTCATCTGATTATATTAAGTTTCACTTTCTAATGTAGTCCTATTATCTAGGGATTGTAAACAGATATTAAGCACCAAGGACTTGACTGCATTTAAACAAATAGGATCAAAAATTCTCATACAGTATTGTGAAGAGATATTAATTTCCTATCAGATACTTCTTGCTGTCTATTTATAGATCTATTGATTAAAAAAAAAGGATGTATTTCCATTTTAGTAGTATGTTATCAAAAATGTAGTATTAATATGATATTTCTATTATTATATCCAAATTATAAATGAGTGTGTTTTGCAATTATTTTAACAGTAATGCTATTTTGAAATAATAAATAATGATTAAAACTAGTTTACCTGGCTCATAATAAGCATATAAAATAACAGGAACTTCTTTAAGATTTTCAATAATATGAGTACGGCTGGCTTCAATAGTTATAGGAACTGGTGCATCCCTAATTATCTATAATATATATATAATTTTAAAAAAATAATTATATATAACATATAATGATGAAGTCTATTTTAAAAAATTATTAAATTAGTTAATATTAAATGTTAAAAAAACATTATTTAAAAAAATATAGGAACAAAAATTAATAGAAAGCTTTTAAATATGATTTGAATTTTCACTTAAATCCCTTTTCATTTAGTCATCTCCATTCTAATAAATAAGACTAATCTTATATAGACCAAAAATATTTAATGAAAAATGTAAAGTTGTTTTTAAAATACAATGTAACTCAAATCAGCATATCTTGAATAACTGGATATGATGCTGGGTGAAAGTTTTGTTTAATACATTGATACATTTTGTCCTCATCATCCATCATATTTAATAATGTTAATTATTTTATCTTATTTAGAATATTGATTTAATATATATATGATAATACAAAAAATTAATGCTTAAAAAATAAAAAGCTTTCAATGTTAGTTCAATAGCTTTATTACAATTGTGAGTTAGTGACATTCAATATTAGCAGTTTGAGAATAGGTACAGGTTAAGACCATCCATTACCATTGTCAGAATCTGCAATTACAATTACCTAAGAAACCTTTTTGGATTATTTGCTGCCCACTTTTCATAAGAGACTAAAAAATAACCTGGAAATCTCATCTCAGGTATAACTACAAAATCCATAGAAAATTTATTGAAAATATACATATCAACTGAAGAAGTCTAATTTTCAAATTCCTAAAATACAATTGTGTGAGTTTACTTATATAAATTTACCATCAACTAAAACTACAAGAGATATCTCAGTTTAAAAGATTAAGGAAGTCATGAAATCACCAAGGACTTTCATCACATGACCACTATTTCTTATGCTTGCATTAGATATGATTTTGATGCCCAAACCTTCTAACATCCATTGGTTTGCACTAGGTGGCACTATTGTATGGAGAATATTGCTGCTTTTTCACCAAAGACTATCAACAAATTGTAAATATGGTTACAGAATCACTATAAAATGAGAAGTAAATCAGAATGTTATATTATATAAACTAATTTACTGATCTCACTATTTTAATAATAAACTTATTTAGATTAACATTTGACAAAAGTATGCACCTGGAAACATTGCTTTAACAATATAAATGGTTACATCAACAGCATTCAAACAAACATCGATAAAGTTCTGATATTATTTTTAAATATTAACCATTATCACAATAATTAAATATTTTGTTAATAAAAATCCAGTTTTGTTTCTTTATTCTTCAGTCAATTATATATGTAATTAATGACACAGTGATATAATATTTTGACCTCGTGATTTCATATGCTGAGAGAACTTGTGTTTCCATTGACAAGAGTTTGCAGATAGTTTGTAAAGTGGTTAGATGTATGTACAGATTGATTTATTAATTGGGTTGTTAGGAGGGGAAATAGTGCCCTAGTACAACATTTTTTTTCTTTCTGGAAATGTATAATTGTCTTTAAAGGATTTTTATTAAATATATATTACATTGAGCTTTTTTTTTCTTTCATATACATAAGATAATAATAGGATATATAGCAAAATTACATTTTATTATATGTGTAGTTACATATTTACTATTAAAAGAAAAAAAAACCCAATGTAATACATAATCCTTTTTATTTTTCCTGAGAATCAAAGATTTCTTGCTATGACCTCAGACACTGCCATATTAAGGATAAATATTTGAATAAACAATGTGCAAGAAAATTTTTTTGTCCCTTACTCGACTCAATGCTTATTTTATTCCCGAAGATATTCAGGTGTCTCCTAGGATTTCTTTTGCATTAACAAAATTAATCTAAATCATCACAGTATGTATAGGTAGAATGTGGATGCCTGAATCTAGAGAATATTTCCATTGTAAATGTTTGAAATATGAATTAAGTGTTACTATTAGGACTGTGAATAGACTTGGAATTGCTGGGCATATATTTTTAAAATTTTGACAATAAAAAAAGTAAGTTTAATAGTACTTATGTTTAACTATGATAAAGCCTATATTGGTAAATATTTATAATATGGATTATCTGTTCTTGTATGACTGTGGAACAGATTTAGAGTTCCTATGCATATATTCTCAGAAGTTTACAATCAAAAAGTGAAATTGATGTTGTAAACTGATGATTAATAGATCTGAATCAATATGTATAATATTAAAAGTTAAACTGGTATGTGTTTTTAATGATCTCAATACCGGTCAATGGTGTGGAGGATATTCTATACAATAAAGGGCATCTCCTAAGGCATGTAAGTATGTATATGTGTCAACTACTATTTAATCAAATTGTTTTTCTCCATGGAGTTCAAATCCCTGATAATAAGTGCACCAATTTTCATTAGCATATTATGGTATTAAATAAATTAAAGACAAGGTTATTAAGTTAATTTATGTTGGTTAAAAAATGACAAGAAAAGAAAATTAATTTATTCTAAGAATCTAAAGTAACTATCAATATGAAGTCTTCATCAGTCAAGAATTCTATGACTATCTCTTGCGTATGCACTATTGTTGTCTTTATTATTTTTTTTTTGTTGTATCTTCACTAATTGAGAAATTTTCATTTTTATTATCATTCATAAACAGAGCAGCTTTTTCCCCCCTATGTTTATTGCATGGAAGTCAAACTGGTTTTCATTTGGTGTTAGCCACTAGTGAGTGTAAATTCCACTAACCATTAATGAATATATATCACAGACATAATTTAAACATTGATACTTTGATTTACCATGACAGATTTTGTATACCCAAAATTAGCATGATCAATGTTTTTACCATCCTATTTGTCACTTACTTAAATCAATTATGTAGACTTACATATTTAGCAATCCAATATGGTAACAAATATTAGTTACCAATACATATTTAATGATCGAACATGAGGCTTTAAAGATATGACTGACAAAAATTTTTAAAATTCTTTTCAATGTAATTAGATTTAAAATTAGTTTTTCACACTAATTTATATATTTATTTTGATCAAATTGGATTCCAGCTTATTGGCTCAAATTCTAACAATCTTTATATGGGTTTATTTATGGAATTGTATTAAATATATCCTATTTATATGTTTAACATGGTATGAATGATCTATTGACTACAAATTTATAAAAATAATGCTGTAAAAAATATGCCATTTGTTCTTTTAAATAATAGTTAATACACCAATATTTCTGTAAAAGTATTTGAAAATGTATTTTGCTTTTTATAAATATTATTATTGCTAAGTGTTTATTATATTAAAATAATATTAAATACATTAATACTATAATTAAAACAGGTAAAACTCTCCATACAGGAATGCCACTCAGTGCAAGCCAGAGTAATCAATGGATTGGCTTTGCACTGAATGGCAATACTGTATGGAGAGTTTTGCCTGTTTTAATAACAGTTATATTATAAGCAAGCATAAGAAATGGTGATCATGTGATGTTTACTGGCTTAATACTGTAATTAGTTAAGTCTTAATATATTCTTAAAAATATGTCTTCAGTATAATAGAATCTTCTCACTGCTACATCTTAGCTCACTAATTCCCAGAGTAATAATAACAAAGTTAGTATGGAATATTATTTTATGAGAATACAAACAACACAGCGACTCAGACTTCAATTTATATAATTTAATATACACATTAATATATACCAGCATAATATATGTAGATACATGAATCAAACACTATTCTAATTTACATAACCTGATCACAGTTAATTAGGAATATAAATCCTTTCACTTATTATATCTATTCACATATTAAAATACTAAAGGCATTACATCATCTTTTATGCTTGGTGGCCCTCAAGGCATTTGAAATAATATCAGGGTGATCTGTTATGGCTAGTTAGCTTATCGAATTTCAGGAGACAAGATCCTGGGAATAAAACATCATCTGCTGGTTTCTTCCGCTGCTTCATTCTTGTGACACAATTGCCTTGCAGACAATGAAGAAGAGCCCGGGTTACTTCCCCCCCCCCCCAGTTCATATACTTTCAATCCTTTTGTTTTCTGAAGTAATTAAGATCATTGGGGAAAATCCGGATCATGGGTGTATTATAAGTTTAATCTTGCCTCTGTAAATTTAATTAGTACTTTAACTCGTACTAATTAAATTTCCTCCATTATTTGATATTTATTTTTTCCTTCTGATAATTACTGTACACAATATGTTTTAATTAAATATTTTATATTAAGACAATTCATTTAGTCTTATTCCAGCTATTTATTATTTATGTTTTATTTATCCTCTCTGTAAATTAATTCCATAACTTATTAAAATACATAACTTATTAAATAATAAATATTTCAATAATACTCTTTAGAAGAGCAATTACTACTTTTTACACATAATCTTGTAAATTTTTTTAAGCCTGTCTTTTACGTTGTGACCTGGGTTGGTTCCATGGTTACTGCATTTTACATTTCTGTTACTGTTTCACTACATTCTGAATCTGTTGTTTCTCTTGAATTTCTTCATCAGGCACCACATCAACTATTTCTTGTTTTCTGCAGATTTTGGTCATTCCTTTTCTATCAGTTCATAGTGCAACAGGAAACTGGATGTCTTCTATAACTCATCAATGGACCAGGTTTATATGTCTCCAATATTCTGATCCATTCTATATTTGAATGGTTACTGTTTGTTTAGATAGTTTGCTAGTGATTATACTATTAATCCATTTCTTTTTGATCAGATCATATTTCCAAACTTTATCAACTATTTCATATATGTTGTCTTCAGTACCATACTGAAAGGGTTCATTCATTTTTTGGAAGTAACATTGCTAGTTTTATATGTGATTTCCTGCCCATCAGCAACACGGCCAGAGATTTACCTGTACTGTCTATGGCATGGAATGTTAATGTAGCATAGTATCAAATAAATTTTCTTCTATGTTATTATAATTGGTCTTTCTCAGAGCCCTTTTAACTTTAATGGTTTTCTCAGTCAGGCTATTCAATTCAGGATATGTGGTGCACAAATATGTTTGGTTCCTTTATTTATGAAGAAATCTTCCCTTTCTTGAGCAGTGAATCCAGTGTAATTATCGGAAACAATTATTTCTGGTAATCTTTGGCATAAAAAAACTGCATTTAAACTTTGTATGGCTTGTATTTTTCACAATGCAATACTCCACCTAGTTAGAGTGAATCTATGAGCATGAAAAGTATTTTCCTATTGATTTGATCTGCATAGTCCATGTGAAGTCTCTGCCATGGTTTAGTAGTTTTAGGCCATCGTGCATATTTCTTAACTTTCATATTCATTTCAGACTGACAAGTTGTAAATTTCTTAATGTGTTTCTCAATGTCTACAGTTATCTTTGGCCATCAGATGTCTATTTGCACTAAAGCTTTTGTGCGCACAACTCCTGGATAGTCTTTATGCAATAGTCTTAAAACTTCATCTACCCTATGTTGGTATTACTATCTTATCACCCATTAGCACACAACCCTTACTGGCTGATAACTTGTCACAATTTGTCCAAAAAGCAGATGCAAGGCATTGTTGTTTCTTAAGTGGCAGCCATTTCTAATTCAGCTTATCAGCAGCTGGTACCCTTTATCAGCCCTTATTCATTTTGTTACTGTATTGCTGTTTAAAATGTCTGACTGTAGGACATTTATATAATCAATTTCTATCTCATTACTCTGTGGTTTATTTTTGTCAGGATTTCAGGCAAAGCATCGACATTCTTATATGTTAGGTGGTAATCCTATAAAGCTAATATATTTCTCCACTGCAACATACATGAACTCAAATGGTCAGGTACTAGCTTAGAATTTGCTAGTATTCCCAATAAGTTTGTGATTGGTTATTATGTGAACAGATTTACCAAATATATATTAGTAAAATATTTCTTTAAACCAAATATAGTAGCCTGGCTCTAGTTTGTATTAGCTTTAGAAAGGGTCCTTGATGCATAGGCTATGGACTATTCACCATTATAACATGGATGACATAAAGCTGCCCCACACCCTATTTTGAAACATCTCTTGTTAAGAGCACTTTGAAATTATTATCAAAATGAATTAGTAATTTGTATGAGGAGAGCAAGGTTTTAGTTCATATAAAAGCTTCCTCGTGTATTTTAAACTACTGCCACTTTTGATTTTTCTTTAATAATTCATACAGTCAGTTTGCTACTTTAGTTCAAAATTGTCAATAGTGGATTGTAAATAAGCATTATAAAAAAAGTAATAAAGGATATAGATGGTATTAATATTATATGGATTTGGCGATGCAATAAGAAAGATAAGGTTATAATTTAATTCCATTCCATGTTTCCTTTTGCATTTAATAAACTGATTATAGGTAGTCGTTAATTTTTAACTATTCATTATTATCAATATTTATATTTTTCCAAGAATCTGTTCAATAGTATATTGTCAGTGAATTTGTAATTTTAATCTTGGCTATTGGTTTAATTGTGAATTGGTGTATTTAATTTATTATATTAATTAATTAATTTAACATTTAATATTTTAAATGAACAAACAAATAAATCTATGTATGTCAGGAGATCAAATGTGAACGTTTAGTATGGTACCGCATCTTGTTTGTATCACTTCCATGTAATGATGAGTTGTGTTATAGGTAATCCGAGCACTTGAAGAGTGGATCATATTGTACTAAACTTGACTTGCACTCTTTTTTCATTTATGCTGATATCTTTAACAGTGATCTTTATATCTGAACATTATCAGCAAAAGTCCTAACATATAAACACACATACAATGTACAGATTTAATGCTATGTATTACTTTACTCCTTTTCAGTATTAAATTCACAAAATAAGCATATATTGTTACATATTTTGTGCAAAAGATTTTATAATTATCAGTTAAACTTTTTCCAATGTAAAATTCTGTAGCCCTTCTATCAATATATTCCTTGCTATATTCCTCTTTAAAATTTAGTGTAACAACTTGTGACTTATATTTTCTATTCAAAGCAAAAAAATAATTCATATTTTACAGCTACATAGTGATACTTCCTTTATCTGAATTGATGACTAATTTGAAAAAATACAATGTGAATTTAGGTATGGAATACATATTAATTAGAATTTAATCAAAATCATAATAAATCAGATTACTATTCTATTTGATTAGCAATGAAACAAAAATATGGACAAATTAGTATCTACACTTCACTGATTTTCTAAGTATCTTTATAATAAATACAACAAACTGGATATATTTGACAATATTTTTAATAACAAAATGTAACAAACAAGAAAGAAAAAATAAATACAATACTCAAATTACTAAACATCACATGAACACCATTTCTTATGCTTGCTGAAGCTGTTAAAACAGGCAAAACTCCCCATACAGTAGCACCACTCAATGTAAGCCAAAGTAATCGGTGGATGCAGGAATGTTTGTGCATAAAATTCCTATCTAGTGCCCACTCATCCAATATCCCCAGATTAATTTCTAGCTTGTGGCTTTCATCAGTGAGGAGCCTGAGAGCACTGCACCTAGATCTTAAAATCTAATGCAGCCTTCCAGCAACCACATTTTATCTCTACTTAACTACAAAACTACGAGTCTAAAATTTGAAAACATAATAATATTTTCAATCCAAGCCCATAAACTTATATAGTCATACAGGTGTGAACTTAGTTTAATACCCATACATTTTATTGTCTTTGTTTCTTTGATAAGCATAGCCACACTATCCTATTAGGCAAGATTGGTATTAAACCACTAAACATCAAATGATCACCATTTCTTAAGCTTGCTCAAGTTGTTAAAACAGGCAATATTCTCCATACAGTAGGATTGTGGTGGCTATGGTTATTAAGGCACCAGAAACAAAAATGTATGGGTACTGAACTGAGTTCAGACTTATATGACTATATAAGCTAATAAGTTTGGATTGAAAATATTATGTTTTCAATTTTATAGTTGGGGTGTGTGTGTGTGTGTGTGCATTAGATCTGAAAATCTAGGTGCAGTGCTCTCAGATCCAAGGTTTCTCAGTGATGAAAGCCACAAGTTAAAAACTAATCTGGGAATATTGGATGAGTAGGCACTAGATAGAATTTTATGCACAAATCTTCTTGCATCCATTGATTACTCTGGATTGTGCTGGTGGCACCACTGTGTGGAGAATTTTGACTGTTTCAATACTCAAATTCAAGTTTACCACATATAGTTTATTTTGTTTTTAAAAAAGTTAACTAGGAGAATTAACATGAGCCATTTTTAGTTGTCAATCAAAAAGAAAAAAAAAACAATCAATGAATTTTATAATAAAACAAGAGAAACCACTGCAAAAACATACTGAAAGAGGGACGATAAAATTATATCAAACTGAATACTGTTTTCCACTGGGAAAAAGTCAAAATGGTAATTGCAAAACCAATTGGATAAAGTGTGTAACTAATAATGCACTATTATTTTATAAATTCATTACCTGAAAATTTTTTAAATATGCATTAATATTTAATTATGTGATTATTTACTGGCTACTAAGGGTCCTATTGCTATTCTATAAAAATTTCCAAAAATTCAGATAAGTTTTGATAAATCAAATAAGGAAAACAAATTATATAAGCCAAATCAATCAGAATATAGAAATATTTAATTGTAAATGTTTTTGAGATTTAACAGTATTTGCTAATGTTTTCAATAAAGCCTTAATATAAACTCTTGAAATAAAAAAATAACTTATATTAATTTGTATGTAATTTATATATATATATATATTTTACTGAAAAAACAAAAACAAACGAATTTGCATGTTAATATTTATTAAGACATAGTATCAGTTCTTTTAAATTTATAACATTATATACTTTTATAGTTTCACAGTAAATTTTTGTTTTAAACAATTTTTACAGATTGATTTCTAATAAGCTAAAAATTTAAATCTTTATTAAATTTTGTGATCGAGTGGTGGATGTAGTCTTACCAAAATCGAAATTAAAAATAAACACTTATTATCAGTAACAAAGTGTGTTAAAGACAAAAGTGAGTAGATAATCTTTCATTATTAAACATCATTTGTAAACAGCTGAGATTTAAAAAATATTTTATTTTATCATTACTTAAATAATTTCTAGTTCTTATGATAGTTATCCAAATATAATTTATATGAATATAAGTATTCTCAAGTTTATCTAAAAAAGAAAAAAACGCTCAAATTCTTTATTGTATCACGATTATTAAATAAAAATCTTTTTTTATTTAAAAACTTATTGTCTTGTTTTATCATTTACTTGACATTAATTATCTATAAAATTTTAGAAAGTCATATAATGCCAAAATAGATTATATCTTGTCTACTTATCAATTTATTTATAAAGGCAATCATAGAAATATTTAAGAATGTCATGTAAAACTAATGAAAGTGATGCAGATTTATTTAAATTTAATAAGACTTTGGTACTTAATTCAAGTTCAAAACCATATTTATGAAGAAAATAATTTAAAAAATTTCAAATATTTTTTTAAATTCACAATTATAAGAAAAACTTTAATTATACATATTATTAAAGATCAAATTTATTGTCCCTGAAAACAAAAAAGTGCTATACAGGTATATTATAATACAGATACTAATAATTAAATAACCTATTGTGTGACTAAGACTTTCATAGAGAAAGTGTAGAAAATGAATTATTTGTCAAGATTGTGAGTTATCATAGTCTTTGAGTGATTTTTCATTTCTATTTTTATCTTCCACATAAGATTAGCTAGACATATTCATGTAATGATCAATATTGGATAGTTATCTATGTAAATTATGATCTAGCTACTTGGAAGAAATATCTCAAGTCTGATTTTCAAATATTACTGGTATATGAATCTATAAGCAGGCAGATATATTTCGGTTTCAATCAGATATTTACATAGCATACACACACATAAAAAAAATCATATAAATGATGCATTAAATTACTACAAATTAATAGATCTAAATATTAGTCTTACATCATAATATTATATAAAAAAAAATGCTTATATATCCACAAAATAGTTTAATATTTCAACCAGAGGACTGGTTTTTATCAGAAATAAATAAATATATGCTGTATATATTTATTTAATTCTGATGAAAACCAGTCCTCTGGTTGAAATATTAAACTATTTCATGGATATGTAAGTAATTTTTATATATATATTTCCTTTGGTTAGTTTTTTTATATATTTTTAGATGGATCATAATATTATATTGATATGTCAAGTTTTTTGGCTGAAGATAATTGAGTCCAATAGTAATAGGCGATGGTAGTTTTCTATTCTTGCCATCTTCTAAATATGGAATTATTATTTTATAATAGTTCATATATAGTAATTCTATCATAATTTTTGTTGAATAACAAGAAAAAAGAACTAAATTATCATTTACTACAATAATAATTGAATGATTTATTGCTGGGAAATTCATAAATTTGATCACCAGAAATCATGAAATAGAATCACAATTCATGGACTTTTGATCTTCAATATCTGCCATTCTACCACCATACCAAATCATATAGGGCATTAATAAAATGCTTGGTATGATTTACAACTTTGGTTGAATAATGGATTAAAGGGTTAATTAAAAGTTACTGGATTAATTCTAAATTCAGTAAAAATAGAAGAAGAAAAATTCAGTTTGGGGAAGGGCTTGAATATCTGGTGATTTCTCAACTAACTACATGAATCCAAATGATTAACAAATTTATTGTTATGTTGCTCTAACAATCTATTTTTCAATACAAAGTTTATACACTTAGACTCTAAGGGGAAAAAAGTATTTTCAGTAAAATTCTGATGGAAGTAAAAAATAATTGAGAGAAAACATTTTTACTTAATACATGTGGAAATGAATTTATTACATTCTTAAAAGTATTATATCTTACCTCATTATAGTAGATAATAACAGTTGTATCACCATTTTTGCCTTCAATTCGGCCTATTTCAGGTTTTTCTTCTAATGTCTGATAGAATAATGATGAATCTGCAGTATATCCTGAGGGCATTGTGATTTCTAGTACAAACATCCCTATTATTAATCCATTTTTTTGTCTGAAACAAAGTTTTGAATTTTAAAATTACAAATGCAAATACATTCACAAATACTTTAGAATATGGGAAAATTAACATAGAAGTAAAACACCAATAGTTATCATTAAGAATCCTCACTTAACAGACTCAGATTAACCTAATAATAGATATGTATTCATTTACCACTTCTAGCAACTAGATGGCTTTACAGGAAGAATATCTGAAAAAGAAATCCTAAACCCTACTTATGATGTGAAAACAGTTTCAGGATTACCCAGCCTGGTGAAGTAAAAAATAATTAAATGTCTTACTGCTTAGGAGTTCGTAAGAAATTTGAGTGTTGGAAGAAGTAAAACAATTATAGTTTATTCTCTACTTTATTGCATTAAATCATGCAGAATACACAGTTAGGTGATAAATAGTAAGAGTGTTAAGAAATAAACAGAGAGAATGAAGATAAATTAATTCAGCTTATTTAGAAGAGAGATGAGACTACGAGAATTAAGAATTTAGAAGCATGAATATGTGGTAATATTGAGGTTATTTAATATATTTATAAAGATAATACACATGGGGAAAAGAAATGAGAATAATTCCATATGTTTCTGTGTTTAATTTTTAAAAAATCAGATATATTAATCTTTAATTGAGTTTTAAAGTTTATATCTGTGCTAGAGATAATCTCTAGTTTAGTAAATGATTAAGAACAGTCATTACTATATTTATCTAAAGTGGATAGTGTCAAAGATGTGAGTTAAGTTAATTTGATACTTTTAATTCAAAATGTAATTAATAATTAAATAGTATGCTAGAAAAAGTAATGCACCATCATTTATTAAATTATTAATAGATAAATATCAATTGTGAGAAAAGCAGATACCCATGTGTTAAATTCAAATGGCAAATCGTGAAAAAATCTTGCATGAAAAAGAAATATAGGCTGAAAGATCAAGTTGGACAACTGTCTTGGAAAACATGTGTTTTTTTTTTTTTTTACAGAACAGACATAATATAATCAGCTGCTTGTGAGGTCGTGTGATGTTTGAGCACACAAGCAGCCATATGAACACAACTCCATTAAATTAACTAAAAGCTGAAAATACAGTATTCACAAAAATCTTTAGCTTTTGAATCCATGTAATAAGCATGACTTTTTTGAGATTGATTACTTTTCTCATAATTTTAGGAAAAGACAAATAAAGGTTGTAAGTTGATGGTTATAATGAAGTCCTTTCAATACTCAGAGAAAAAAATATAATTTATAAGAAAGCTAAAAGAGATGAATGAATAGCAGAATATGAGTTTTCAAAACAATATGAAGCTTAAAAAGGAAAAAAAGTAGAAGAATGATTAATGGTTACAGATAACAATGAAAAACTTCATACTATAAAATAAAGAAAATAATCTGTTGAATTAAAACAGATATGTAAAAATAAGTTTCCCTTTGAAAGATGTTAGAAAAGTACTACAATTCTTGATTACATTAAGAAAAAAAACTGGTTGTAAAATAGCAAGATAACCATTAAGAAATAATAGTTAATTGGCATACTATTGATAAATATTTGATTATTCTGATCAATAACAGATTTTCATTTATTATGATAATTAATATATTCAGTCAAACTGTTATTCATTTAAAGACAGTATTCTTGATAACTACAACAGAAAAATATTTACTGAACTAGGATTTGGAATGTAAATTATAAACGAAAGGCCATATTACAAATAGAAAGAATGTGATGGATGTATTGGACTTGAAGAAACCTTCAAGACAAAGAAAGTAAGGTTAAAGGTGATGAAAATATATATAGATGCCATGATTCTAAAAATTTTGGAAAAATTAAAAGAAAAGACTTAGGAAGCCAGCTACAGAATAAAAGCATATTCAGGATTGTTGGCTAAAAATACATGAAATCTATTAACAAAGTAGAAAGCTACATTAGAAACATAAATAGATATGCAGATAAGTTGTTTCTGGGTCATGTGAAGTAATGAAATTCCAGCTGTTTTCTTAGCAGTGTTTGTGTATATATTTGAACATTATAAAGTTTAATAATAATATATTATAATAGTAACTTACAGTTATTATTATTGGTCTAACGTGTTTTATCTCTTAGGAAATTATTTATAAATATAAATTTTTATTTGACTATTTTATTATGTATACATATATATATACATTTGAGTTTTAAATAATACATACCTTAAGCTTTTGAGTAAAATGCCAGATTTGAAGTTAAGAATAAATACTTATATATTTTTTATATTTTATTATTAAATCTTAATGTCAACGAAACAATTGATAGTTGAGTTAAGCATGAACTTGTAATAACACACGAGCAGATTCGTTCGTTCTCTTGTTATTAAAAAGGGAAGAAAAAGAAAATCATTTCTCTTTAAAAATAACTTTTTCTTTTATCAATACTACTGTTCAATGATTGGAATTTAAACATTAACTTTTCCAAATTAAGATAATCTGTGGATTAAAAGTCTGCAAGGAAAATATTTTAATTTTCTATTAAATCTTAAAGGAATAGCAATATAAAAGAAAAGAACGTCTGTTTAAGTTTTTTTTGGAAACTACGTTGTTTTAACACTTCCATTATTCTTTGGATATATATAAATTTAAGATAATTATATATATTAAGGATAAAACAATGTGTAGTGAGTAGTATAATTATTATATCGTAAAAGGTTTCGAAACCAACCTTGCATGCTATTTTAAAATATTTTGAAATATTGGATATATAGAACATCTAATGATAATAGAAAAATGAAGATTAAAAACATCTACATTCGAAGAATATTTATTTTATTTCACGTTAATCAAATCATTGGATATTATTAACAGTTTATTGTTTAAGGATAAATAAAATCATCATTATACCAATGGATTAATAATATACTTCGTAAAAGATCTTCATTAGGATGATGAACTATAGACTTCAATATCTACTCTCAACTCTATTATAAATAAGTTTTCTTTATTATTTATTTATATATATTATAATAATGCTTATATTATTTTAATATGTTTATTATTATTATTATCTTTATTTCAAATTTGGCATGCATCATTATATCTTAATAGGAAAATTATATTTATTATTAAATATAATTAATTGAAAGCTTGACATAATTCATCAAATTAGATGAGGGATATAAAGAATAGTTATTATTTGACAGATATCTTAAACAGGATTATATTGTATTTACTACGTAATATTGTAAACGTTTAATGTACTTTATTTATCAAAAATACATATAATATATAAGTTATACAATTGCAAATAGTACTTATATATTGGTAATTATAAAACATATAAATAAGAACGGTAAATAAATTAATAAGTTACATAAATTATTAATTTTTGAACCCAGATATTGTTTTTATATATCTGTTAATTTAAACTATTTTCTTTAATTTTTGAAAGTTTATTATAGTATTGAGTTTTATCATAGGGTATTAAATAAAAATATTATTTATTAATATTTTTAAAATGATAAAATTCATCTGTATTTATTTATTAATATTTTATTACCTATTATATTATATTTTTTATTATTTATTAAATATTGATTTATTAACTTGATCTCTTTGTCTAATCATTATTGAATTATATTATATATATATGCTAGTATTATAAATATCATATGAATATCAATTGTAATTAATGCTTATATAAAGGCATATAAATAATAACTTGTTTTGAATTTTCCCTGAAGAGAGCTAATTGCAAATTCTCCATGAGTTTGAATATTGTGGCATAATGGTGACTGAAAGAGGGATGAAAGATGGATGAACTAGTCTAAATTATATTAAAACTTATTTAAAGATTATTGAGCTAGCATAAAAAAGATAGATATAATCATGGACTTAGTATTTCATTGATTTATTTCTAGCATTCTTCCTGAAGACCCAAAGTCCGATTGTAGTGAAATGTATATCCTCTTTCTAGGGAATTTAATCATCCCCATATATACAACTTAGATTTTAAATATAATTCATTTTGTTATATTTGGCGAACCTAACTATGAAGCATTAAGTTAATGATTTCCAAGCATTAAATATAATCGATTCCATTATATTTGGTATATCAACTGGGATGATTAAATGCCATTCTGTTATATTTGGTGCCTCAACTAAGGCTTTCAAATAGGCCGTCCCATTTAATATATATATATATATTAAAAGCCTAAAATTAAACTAGTCAATAAAATAATCAAAATTACTCTAAATTCACAACTCAACTAGACTAGCCAAAAGAAAAATCTAAAATACAAACCAATGGTTTCACTACTACAAGCAGAGACTTCCCAAGTGTAAAGAACTGCAAAATAACATCATATTTAAACTAAACATTACCTACAATTCCACTTACTTCCCATACACTCTTAAGACTTAAGATTATAAGAACTTTTAAATAAGTGAATTGCTTCAGAATCATAAATTTTTAATAATAAAGATTCTTTAATTCTTTTTAATTCATTTCACTCAAGGAAGATAATCTTAGCGTCATCAAAATCAATGGTGTGACCTGTATCCTTTTTATGGTATTTAAAGCAGAATTAAGATATTTATTCTAATCCTACTTTTATGTATCTTTATTCTTTCATTTAAGCTCAAACTACTCTGAATTATATATACTGTACCTTCTTAAAAAAACAAGAGAGAATGCATAAATACTACAGGAATAGTCTTTCTATCAAAAATTTCCTTTGTATTATTTAATAAATTATTTAAAGTAATAACCCTTTTCCAAGCAATTTTCTTCTTTTCAAGAAAATTGCTATTTTTACATACAATTTTATAAGAAGACAATATAAATGGCAAAGAAATAAAATTATATTATCCTTTACATTATTACAAATATTATTATTATTAAATAAAATATTTTAAACAAATTTATCAGAGTAGCCAACACTCAAATAATCTTTATAAAATTGACCTTTTTGAACTTTATGAGATACAGATTGATAGCTTTTCAGGTTTACTCTTAACATAATGACTACATAACAAACAAATCACCAATAAATCTCAAAATTTTAATTTAACAAAATCTAACCCCCCCTCCTTCTACAACATATTTTATAGAAGGATCAAAACAATTAAATTCATTTACCAACTCGAATTTATCATTCTCAACTACAAACAAACAATCATCAACATATCTAACAAATAACTTTAAATATAAACAATTCTTTTTAATAATAATTTCTTCTTCCAAATAATTATTATAAACTGAACAAACTAAAGGAGAAATAATATAACCTATTATCCACATTTTTAAAATCTTATAAAAATTACCAGTATAAGTAAAATACATAGAATCCTCCAATAATAAAAGCAAATTATTAATAATTTTAATCTTATTCTTTCACAAAAATCCATGCTTAACCGACACAAACTGCTTAATCTATTAACACATTCATACATATTTTTTCATATGTCATAGCATCTGCCGGGACGCGAACCCACACCCCGTCTGCAACCAACTACTTGCTTGCATGGCGGCTGCGATACCTCTCGGCTAACAACGCAAGACATTTTTTCAATATCCAAACTATCAAATACCCAATTACTTTCCATTTTAAAATTATTAATTTTATCAAAAGCCTCAAAAAAAGAAGAAACTGTAATTACCAAACTTAATAAATTGTTTTAAAAGTTATTGAAGAACCTAGAAATACCCTCCAACCCTTTAGCCCACAAATTAGAATAAATTATTTCATCTACTGTTTTGTCAAAAGCTGAGAATAAAAACATTTTTGGACAATTCATATGACTATATCCTTGTATAATAAGCTTACGTTTTGGTAATATTTATATTTTTCTTTGATTCTTTCTTTGCATATTTAAATTATATAAAAGTATATATTTAAAGTTGAATTACTATTATTTTTTTAAAAATAAAAACTGTCAGTCATTAAACTCTATATATGCCTTTTCATTGGAATAAATGAATACTATTATTTCTTATACTTCTCTCATTCCGATAGATATTCTGTTATTAACATATTTCTGGCAGTATAGATACCACCTACCCTGTGAATGAGCTAGCTAGGGTCAGGCATTTTTATTCTTACACTAATATAAATTTCCATATTAACCCTTCAGGATAATTCTTACATAAACAGTAAAATTGGCATTTGAAATAGAATTGGTCACCACCGATGCCCATAAATATGCTGCTTGGGAATATTTGAAATATTATTTCTGGGCAAATATAAATTTATATCCTTTTTTATGGGAGATATGTTTTAGACTCATCTTGAGGTCAGTGGTGACTATACAGCCATCCCGGTAAATTATATGAAATAGGTTTTGTTAAGCTAGCGCTAAACCAACCAAATATAAACTTAGTCATTACAACAGACTCCTAATGATGGGGCTATGAAGAGTGGAGAATCTTAGGAGTATAGAAAATTTGCAATAAAAAAAAATATAGTAAAGCGGATGGTAGAAAGAAAAAAAAAGACAGCATAATACTTCATGGGATGGGCAATTAAGCCTGACATTTATTTTATTGAAATAGACATTTAATATATATATATAAAAGAAATAAGGGGATAGATGAAAACCCATTCACAAAAGAAAATGAATCAACATAATACAGAAAAAAAAAAGAGATAAGCATGATGGAGATAATTATGAAAAAACTGCAAGAAATGAAACAAAGAATGGAATCAAGACATCAGGAAATAATAAAGGAAATGTATGGTATGAGGATAGAAATACAAAATAGATAAGAAAGAAAGTTTTTCGAATTAGAATGGAACACCGGTAAAGAAAAAGAGAATAGTTGTGGGGGGGGGGGAGTGATATAGAGACAGAGCAAAGTATAAGTGACATCAAAGGTAAGAGTCAGGAAATAGTGGAAGAAAAGAAAGGCTAGATATTGAGCGTGAGTATAATGGAAGGTTGGGAGATGGCAACAATATAGCCACTGGCTTAGATCAACATAAAAACAATTTTTAAAGATTCAGGTGTTTGCCAGAAAAATGATAGAAGCTCCAATAGAGCATTTAAAAAGCTTACAGAGATATTTCAGCATCAACCCAAGGTCTGAAGTAATTAAAATAGCGATCATAAGTAAAATACTGATGAGAATTAATAAATATGATTGGGGCCGAAATTGGAAATCAAAAAATTGTAGAAAAGAAGATGATGAAACAGTACCAAAATGGTATTGTGTAAATGAAGAATGATGATTGCAGTTTAGGCTGATTTATGACTGGAGAAAAAGGTCAGGTCCATCGATACCAAAATATATCCCAGTAACCAGATCATCATAAAAAGTACAAAAAAAGAGATAAAATATATATTTTGAAATTTCTATTATTTGATATTTGTTTAATGTCATTTATCAATATTTGTTATGTTGGATAGGTATATAGATTCTAACATGTAAATAAAGAGTGGGTTAAAGAAGAAAAACAAATATATATTTTTTGATTTTGAAGAATTAAATAGTGTGTGGCTGTTAAGCTTGGGGAGGGGGCAGTCTCTTGATTTTGAAAATGGATGGAGGGGTTTTGGTTTCTAGATCAGGTGTGATGTGTTGCATACAATGTATGGTGGTTCTTTTCAGATGTGGCTTTGACCCAGAGTGATAACCTATATATTTTTTTCCATGCTGCAGATGATGAAAGTTTGCCATGAGCCTAAGTCTTTAGTCTCTGAGAAAAGGAGCATGGCATACCAATATTGTCCCATCTACAAGAAATCCAGAATTGAGCATGGTCTAGGATTATATTTAACCCTCAATCTCATAGTAAGAATAGGGTATTATTCCAGAATTTTTCCTTCACTCCTAAGACTCAAAAGTAGCAGAGTGTGGTAAGAATATTTATTTTCATTTATTTTATTATTATTTTCTTTGGGATTATGTGGCCAAATTTAAGCCAGAAAGGAGTCAACTGTATTTTGTGCATAGCACATTGTGTAATTGTGGCCAAGCCTGTCATGTGTTGTCAGGTTGCCGGATCATCTTTCTTTGTTTTGAACTGCCTAGTGCATGCGAACTTCTGCAAAGACTAACATTCTAGGTAATGAGTCCTATATAGGTGTGCAAGTAAAGTTTCCAAAAATGAATAGACTCTGTTTTCATTTCAGTTCTACGAGTCCTATATAGGTGTGCAAGTAAAGTTTCCAAAAATGAATAGACTCTGTTTTCATTTCAGTTCTACGAGTCCTATATAGGTGTGCAAGTAAAGTTTCCAAAAATGAATAGACTCTGTTTTCATTTCAGTTCTAGCCATCAAGACACACAGACCGTGTTTGAAGGCTTCCAGGTGGGGGGGTGGTATTGGAACAGGATCTGAATTTGAATCCTGTCATAAGATAAAATGATATATATATGCTCACCTATATCTGTAGAAGCGATAGTGCATATATTTTGTTTAAAATAGGGTAATAAATCATATAACAACTAAACAAGTTTGCCTAAGATAGGTTTAGGGGAAGGGGGCTGTGCACAATAGTTTTGATGAAGTATGCACATATATAATATTAAATGGCAAAATGTTTAAAAAAAATAAAGATATGTATAATTGGTTTTAGTGTATAGTTTTTTTTATTTATTATTATTTAAAAGTAAATTGGTAAAAAGATGTTGATGCTGTAAAAAAAAAACCAGATGGTTATCTATGTGACTAATTTGCATTATTTGTTTTTATCTCTGAATGGACTGCTTTTAAGTAAAACATGTTAAAAGGTTTTCTTTTGTAAAAAATTGAGAAATAAACAAAGGAAGCTGGATCTGAAAACCAATGGCATGCTTGAATAACTAAACCAGACAGGATATCAGATTAAAAAAGTCAAACATTTTCTGGAATGATGGGAGATATTGCAGGAGATATAAATGATAGAACATTCTAGAAGAAAAAAAAAAGAATATAAATAGAAAAAAAACAAGAAATAATTAATTGTTTTGTATTTGAGTTTTAAAAAGTATGGGAGCAAAAGAGAAGAAAATTTCATGAAATATATGTAAGAGTGAAGCTTTGAAGGTCCACAGATAAAACCGTTGTGTGGAAAAGAAATATTTTTCCTCGGAGTTTAAAAAAAATGTTTTGTTGCTGATAAATATAGCTGAACTATGCTGATAGAAGAATATATGCATGCCAACCTGATGATATGGAGGTAAAGTCATAAACAAGCTTGGTTTGTCTTATTTCCCAAGCTAGGAAATATGCTACTTGATTCTGTTATCTACAAAAATTGAAGTCCGCTTCCAATCTGTTCATCCTGAAAAATAGAATAAATTACTTCATCTACTGTTTCATCAAAAGCTGAGAATAAAGACATTTTTGGACAATTCATATGGCCATATTCCCATACAGTAAGCTTAAGTTTTATATATATCTGAATGACCTAAGTTCCTGGGGACTAAGGTAATATTTATGTTTTCCTTTGATTTAAAGATCTAATAAATTATAATCTATCTATGTATAATCTGTATCTTTTTTTGCATGTTTAAATTATGTAAAAATATATATTTAAAGTTGAATTACTACTATTTTTTAAAAATAATAACTGTCAGCCATCAAACTCTATTTATACATTTTCATCGGAATAAATAAGTATTATTTTTTCTTATACTTATCTCATTAAATATATCTTTCTTAGTTAATATTTACATATATATATTTGAGGGTCCAGTTCCGATAGGTACTCCATTATTAACATATCTCTGGTGGTATAAATACCACCTGCCCTGTGAGTGAGCTATCTAGAGTCAGCTTTGTTGTTCTTACAATAATATAAATTTCCGTATTATCCCTTCAGGATAATTCTTACATAAATAGTAGGATTGGCACTTGAAATTGGTCACCACCGATGACCATAAATATGCTGCTCAAGAAATATTAATTGGGAATATTTGAAATATTATTGCCAGGTGTATATATATATATATATATATTATTGGAGATAAGTTTTAGAAACAACTCATGTTCAGATCAATGGCGACTATACAGCTATCTCAGTAAATTATATGAAATGGGTATCATTAAGCAAGTGCAAAATCAACCAAATATAAATTGAAATAGAAGTTTCGTTACAATATAAAATAGAATTTAATTTTAAAATAAAGTAAAAATAAATATGTTATAAGGTGTAAAAAGTTTATTAATAAGTTTGTAAGAAAAATATAAGTAATACTACAGTAATGGCATAATTTTAAATATTAGGAAGATATCTTATAGAAAGAAAGATATGCATGAAAAACATACAGTTTGCAAGTGGCATAAAACCATGTCAGTTGGATAATGGCAATAATGCTTAAAATATTCTAAACATGCACTATAATTTTTGTACTTATATTATTAAAAAAGTTCTAATCTATAATCATAATAAGGTTTGATTCTTACTGAGGAGTTACAGTAATGCTAAATCCAAAGAAGGTGTTTTTAGTGACAATGTCAAGATCAAAATATTCATTATCAGATGTCTCTCGTACATTATATTTCCATGATACCTAAAAGTGAAAATTATAATTAATATTATTTATTAATTAATCTAAAAACATTATTTGATTATAAACTGTATATACAGTACATAATAAAACTGAGAAAGAATGAAAAACAATCATAAATAACTATTTCTATTGCATTCATCAGATATGTATGTGTGCATATATATATTATAATGGTTGGGGTGTTTTGAATAATTGGAGTCTTACCGTATCTGCCATACAGGGCACCACCAGGTCATTTGAACCTGGAAAATTTATATAGTAGGCAGATACTTACTGTTAAAATCCAACTTTATTTTATATTTGACCATTAACCCATGATCCTAGCTCAAGGAGACGCAGAAATTTATAATAAAATGACGTTTAGTAAATTCTAGACAATTTCACCGACGTCATTCATTCAGACATCGTATATAGTAATTTAAAGTGACTGTTCCATCTTCACGCTTTCCTTGCCAGTACTTCAGATTTGCTCATATATAAGTATTCGAGTCGTAGGAATAAGTGGATTCATTTTATTCCTGCATAAATACTATATCTTGTATTGGAGAGAAAGTATTCATTTATTATTATTAACACTCGCAAAAGCGTATGCACAATTAGCTTGAAGGGCTGATATTTGAATGTAAAATAAATACTTATGTAAATGAGGCTATTTGACCATTAGCCCATGGTGCTAGCTCAAGGAGATGCAGAGATTTATAATAAATACTTATGTAAATGAGGCATTTATTTATATATTACAATAAATACTTATTTAACATTTCATTCAAGAAAGATTTGAAATTAAAAATAAATTTTTAATATTAAAAAAATAAAATAAGCCATTTCCAGTAATAACACACAAAAAACATTTGTTAACATATATATATATTTAAAATTGAGGAATAAATTTAGACTTTACTATTAATTTTAAATTGGTTATTATTTTTTTAAAATTTAAATTATTATTTAAGAAAGTTCACACAGATGGACATTTTAATAAATTTTACTTTAGAATGTTGAGTATAGATAGGCTACATAGATTTCTCAGTTAAAAACTTTTCAAAACAATCATTCAATCTTAGATTAAAAGTTCACAGCCAAACCAACGCCTGCTTCCTGATATATGAATGCAACAAATGCAATATGAAAATGCTAGCATAAAATCACTGGCAGGAATGTGCATCTGACAGCGTGATATTATTTGAAGGACATGATCCTCGTTCAGTACAGGAATGTGCATCTGTCTGGTGAAGGAATCATGTATATAATATTTAAAAGAAATGCTACATATGGGGTAGAGCGATCTATCTGTCAACTTATAGTCCCTATCCATAGAGCTAAAAGGGGTCAATATCGTAGGAAATATGCCTGCATCCATTGCAACACAATGACTACATCTTTGGGTCATGCAGTCAATTGGGCTTTGCCCGGTATGCTAAACACGCTTCACATTACATTGATATAAACACCCATATATCTCTCCACCAGCATCAACCTAACTACAAAACAAATAGCCCAAAATTAAACCCCTTCAAAATAAACATAAACAATTAAAATATAATGTTATTGATTGAGAATTGCTGAGGGAAATTTACAATAATATAAATCCAATGACTCATCATAAGGTGCCGCATTGACAACAACCATTTAAAAGACATACAAATAAATATGTTTGAACACTCAGCATGAGGTACATATTTACCGATATCTATATATTTTTCACGCATATGAAAATAAAAAAAAATAACTAAACGTTAATGAATCTAGGCAGCTATCTGCACCCAACTTAAATTTGATACATTTTAGTTAACAGATAAAAATAAATAACCTAGTTAAATACAAAAACAAATAAATAAAAAAAATGGAAATGATTGAAATAGCAAACTTATATAAAAATAAATAATAATTGATTTAGAGTTCTATTCTTGGTCAGGTGAGAGTTCTTAGTAAAAATAGTGTTTAGTAGGCAGATCTAAAAGTTCATATTTGTATAAGTCTATACTTTCTGTTTGATCCTGGTGATTCATTAGACTCCGTCCGTTTTATGAATTCCCTCACTGATTATTATTTGCCAAAGTTTCTTGGAGATGTAACTGTTGCAAGCCGTTCATTCTATCGGGAGTTTGTCTCAGCTGGCACAGATAAAGAAAACTAAATCTATTGCGTGACCGTTATATCATGGAGTCCGCAATATAGCTAACTATAAGATGTTTTAACTGGTCAGCATCATTCTATGAATAGTCAATCACCTCTCTTAAATTCAATTATTTTTCTTTTTATAGTATCTGGCCTCCCTTATCTCCAATCTTCCGGATCAATCTGACGTGATGTCACTGGCTCTAATGGTCCATTTACGGTCCATGTTGTGGCTTCGTGCTTGCATTGGTCATTTAATTTTTTTTTTACTTTCTTATCTGACCAATTAATTATTCAAGTGCCCCAAGGGCTAGTGTGCTTTAGAACAATCATTTCCATTTTCTAAGATGATAGAAATCAACATTTCTATTTTCAAAAATATTAATCTTTATATCTTTACATTTTTTTTGAAAAAAAAACAAACTTTCAAATACTTTTTTTATTATTTTTAAAATAGTTTTAAAGTTTTCCATCTGTGCGACAATATATATTTGTACCCTCACTTTTAGGAAAATATATAATAATACCAAATTGGTCTAGCTCAAATAAATAATTATGTTCACTTAAAAATGTATCCAATCAATAATAATATATTCTTTAATATTAAAAATCCTTAAATTAGCTTTAACTAATAAATAATAATATAATTTTGTTTCTTATATTAAATAAATAAATATCTAATAAAATCATGAGACTATGAAATGAGTTTACAAGTGGCAAGACAAATACATTGAGCCAATATCCCATAAGATACTATGTCAATGGCATAAGAATACTATTCCCTCCTATTATCTCAAACAACAAATCTATAGCATTCCTACATCTTCAATAATCACTTACTTAATTAAAATTATCTCAATAAAATAATCCTCATATATTTATCTAAATAATCTAGCTCAAATAATCTCAGGTTCTTTTAATATAATTCCAAGCAATTATAATCGTTGTAATCAAGCATGATAAGGGATTTAATATCATTCCTAACTACATCTGACTAATACTACTAATAATAAAATAATAATAATAGTCTTCAATGTATATTTTAATCTCATTTCTTTTCTTATTGTAATATTAATCATGTATAATAAATAATAATAATATAATGTAATCTTTTATTATCCATATGGCATCTTAAATAAATATGTGGCAACCAAAATAATGTAATTCTGTGTAAATATTTTGTCGTTATTCTATGACCATAATAATGATATAATAAATGAAGTTTCTTAAAGAAAAATCATATCAAAAAATATTATAATTCTTAAATAATAGTTTTATTTATGTTGTGCAAATATTATATCTTAATTCTAGTTATCTGTGATTATGTAATTGTGATGTGAAGAAATTGAGTCAACACCAAGATTTATAAACAAACTTAACAAATTTATTAACAAACTCAACATTAAAATATGTACAATATTTACAACATTCATGAACATTGTTTACTCTCATTTATGTACTTTCAAAAAAAAAAATAGATTAAGTAAAATAAAACATGGAATACAGAACATTGTTTTATAATAAAAAAAATATCTATTTAAAAATATTATCATAATATCTTTATTACATTTCTATTAAGTTTCATTAAGTCAGCAAGTTTTAAAAATATAATATAAATTATTAGTTCAATATGCATTTATTATTGTTATTTAGTTCTTCTCAAAAATAATTTTACTATTCCATATAGTCATTCCTAACTTATTAATAATGTGAATAACTTTAATTAATAGCATAGCAATTAAACTAGACTGCTTACTAATCATTAATTTTAATGTCAAATAAAATGTATGTACTGATGTATTGTTATTATAGAATAACTTGTACAAATTTATGATTACTTATATTCTTCAAAAACATGATTTAGTTTTATCCCTTTACTTATAAAAATATGCATCATAATTAAGTCTTTTTAAAATATTTAATAATTAATTCACATCTTTATAAACCCCCTTTAATTATCATTTATTCATTTGTAATAAATAACAATCAATTCCAAATATGAAAAGTTTTATGATTCTTTACTGACAAACTATATTCTTGTATTCTTTACATTTATTTCTATCTTTACTTAAAAATAATATAACTTATCTTCTTCAATAACAATTCCGCACTTCAAACTTATTCATCATTTCATATTTTAAATACCGTCCTTTATGATGCAATCCAAGAAATTTTGATAGTAAATAAACAGGTAAGTATATGGAATAAACTAGAGTTTTAATTCAATAGTACCTCTATCAAATAATCATCATGGTAACAGTGTATAATAAATGAGGTATGACTTCTTTGTCTAATAACCTCTACTACTAAATATAATGTCCAGGCTATTTATTCAGCTCTATGGAACATTCAACTTCAACACACATAAACACTGCCATGAACATATACAAGCTATAGGGCTAAGTTATCTATACTTGCATAATCATTATTATTAACTACCCTTATTCCAATATAAATAAATCCTATATAAAATATTACCTCGGTTTCATTTAACTTACTACCAAGCTATTATCATTAGAGACCTATTACTCTACATCGCTAAATTTCTTCCCACATTTTTTATAACAATAAATAAATTCACGTATAAATAACAATCTTGCTGCTCAATAAGAAAAGATTACTTCATTCTTTAATAACTCTTAAACCCAAAAATATAAACAATCAGTATCATTATATTTTAATACCTTACTCGCTTAAGATAAACACTAAGTTCAGTTATAGTAGAATTATATACTTATATTTCCCTTGTTGTTTTTCTGAAGGTTTGTGATGATGGTGTTCTAGCTGTATTTTTATATTGGACTATTTCCATCATCTAATATGTGTGTTGAATGTCTTTAGAAAAGTTTAATTTTTAGTTAAATATTCCAAATGCATTCAACTGTTAGTAATATCACAGCAAACAGGTTAGTATATGCACCAACTGTTAGTAATATCACAGCAAACAAATGTTAATAATATCACAGCAAACAGGTTAGTATATGCACTAACTGTTAGTAATATCACAGCAAACAGGTTAGTATATGCACAACGTTTCGAGAGGTATTTTTCTCCCCTCTTCTTCAGGTGTTGCTGGCCTGACCAGTGACAGTACTAGCATGGGATTCGAACCTGGGTCCTTAGATTCTTGATTATTGAAATTTAAGGTAACGCTCTAACCAACTGAGCCATCCTGCCAAAGGCAACAGTATGTAGTAATTTCATATACTTATCTATGAGGTTCCTCCTGATTTCTCCACTTTTTCCTCAGAGCAAAGTTGATTAGTGATTTCCATACATTATGTATAGTCACACTAGGTTGGCTTATGGGATTTTTTGCCATTGTCATGTGAGCAGCTTCTTTAAATTTTCTTCTTTGTACCTTTTCTTCTTTATCCAATATTTTTGTATTTTCCCAATTGAACGTATGTAATATAAATAAAAGTATGCATATTTTTAAAATGAATAAATAAATTATAAGCTGTGTATACGTTCTCATACATCCACACCAAAAAAAAAAAATACATTATAAAATTATCAATATTTTTACAATTGTTACCATAAATAATATGTCTCCACTGGCAATTACTTAATTGATGTTTCTGGATCACGAACTAAATAAAACATTACATATTATCATTTATTCCACATTATCATACTTTTAAAATAATATTAAGTTTTTTTAAAATTATTAAAGATTTTTTTATAAGAATCCAATTACTAGGTTAGTAAATAATTTAATGTTTTATGTTCCTTTCCTATTTCTATTCTGTGAATAAGCATTAATATTAATTTTTTTAGTAAAATATAATTTAAAATCATATTTACACAACTCCTTTGATCAAAGTCATTATGAAAAAATGTTATTTTTTTGCTCCTTTACTGTTGATCCTCCCTCTGACGTCAAGACCATGCATACTCTGATGATTTCACGTTATAGCACAAAAATGAACGATAATGTTCCAAATTAAAATATGGTAAGTCAACTTCACAATATCCAGATTGATTTAAATAACTATGGTTTTGTCTCTAAAAATTTTAAATAATTCATAAATTCCATTGCTCCGTAAATATAGTATTAAAAGCACTTCTGATATTTTACACTAAAATAACTTTCAAAGTTTTGTGACTTTTATCCATATTTCCCGATGTTCAAGTTCTCTGATACATCAATAAGATTCAGCGTTCCCCGATAGTTATGATGTATTTTTTCATACTTCCATAAATAATTTTCAAAAACTTTTGTATGTCCAGCATACATTAATTAATTTATTCTTAAAATTTCTTCTGAATACGATATGGAGTGTTTTGCTCACGATCTTAATTTTTATAGAATTATAGCTTTAAAATAGATTATAAATATTCCTTCATAAAGAAATATTTTAAAATAATTCTTTATGCCAAGTTAAAAGTTTTTTCTAAACTTTGCCATCTTATTTCAATAAGCTTTTTAAATAAAATATTTCATATTTTTTTAAATTTTCATTTCTGGTGAATTTTCCTAAATTTTTCCCGTGATGTTCAACTTGTTACTCTCCATAAATAAAAATCATTAATTACAATAGGCAAAATTACGTGCCTAATGGAAAAATCATCATTCCAATATTTTCCACATAACTCAAAATTTAGTAATGGTTTATTCATGTTTAATGCGACGTTAATTTGGCTTAAATAAATCGGTTGGTAAGGAATTACTTAGTTTTTAGCCTTGCATCTCTGTATTACACGATCTTATAATAATAAATGACTACACTTTCTTTACAAACTTAAAATAAATAAAATTGACTATTACTATTACTTCTAATTTTTAAAACTATAAATTACTAGAGATTAAGTTGTTAAATATAGCTTACTCCTCTGATAGAATTTGGAGTCGTAGAAATCACAATAGTAGTAGTAGCAGTAATAATCTGCAAAACTTGTGCAGCTCTTTTATACCTAAACAATTTACTTCCCTGATTGGTTACTTAAACAATGCTTAATTTATTACTACCCTGGCCAACAACGCTGCCTTAAAACTAAAATAAATAATAATTTATTAAATATTTATTATTTATTTAATTCTTAGTTAATTTTAATATTTTATTTACACATATCAAGCACTTTAAAATAATTTTAAAATCATATTATAATATTTATTATTACTTCTAGCCTTCTTTTAAAATGTAGTTATTTTAAAACAAAATAAAAATCTACTTTTACTTATTACATTCATTTTTAAAAACACAACTTAATATTTATAACAGCTAATATTATTTTTATTCTGGGATAGACAAATATAATATTTTTAAATCTTATATTAGAATTTTAAACAGTTTTGCAACTTTACTAGAATAACTCCCCATGCACACGTGTGAATATTTACACATCATGTGATCTACAAAGATAAATGAAACGCTCATAATTTAACTGAAAATAAAATAAATGATTTAATTTACAAAATATTACATAAAAATAATATTATAGCAAAATTTAGAATAATTATTTCAATATTATAAAATCGAATATGCACTTGTCTCCCATATTATCACTTTTAATTAAATGATTTTTAAATAGAATTATTAAATATAATTATTATTATTAAATAGTCTATTTATTTAACTTTAAATTATTACTTTTAAAATTTACTTTAATCATTTACTTACAAGACTTATTAATGCAGTATTTATTATGGCCAGTTTTCCCAACCATACAATATTATAATTTATCTTAAGTTAACTGTTTTTTTAAAAATACCAACACAATATTATACAGTAAATATTTTTATTTGCTCTAACTAAATTTTTAAAAGATCGTCAACACATTATATACATCATGCCCTTAATTAGTTTGAAATTTAAAATTTTCTAGTAAATTGATCTAAACAATTCATCCTTACCTAAACAAAAGGGTACAATATGTTATCGTAACTCTTTTCATTTTGGCTTTTAGTTGTTCTTTTTTTTAAACAATTTTATTTGAGATTTATTTTGCCCTTTTATTTTAGTTTTAAAACAATGTAATGCATATGTATCCTGTTACAATATATACATATTGTATCGCTAGTGAATAGCATTACATGTTTCATAATTTTTTTTTTTTAAAAAAAATTGATTAGGTTTAAGATTTTAAAATGAAATTTTGCAAAAATAAAAGTACTGCATTATATTTTTCTTTTAGAATAAAACTTCTTAGCAAGTCGGGAGAAATCTTTCCTTTTTCTCTCTCTTTGTAAAGAAATACTTTCATAATGTATAAAATAAGCAAATGTGAAATCAGACTAAACATTAGTCTAAAAATAAAATGCATTTTTAAAAGCTTTGGAATGCAATTAGTTTATAAGATTACTGATTAAATTGTATTAATTAAAAAATTGTAAATTATCTTATCAAGATTAGATGAATCTGAACAAGGATTAAGATAACAAGAAATGTAAAATTAATTAAAAGATAGATTTCAAGTTAAGATCAAAATTAGAAATAACGATAAGAAATTAAAACAATAGAATAAAAACATATAAAGTTACTCTCAATTGTTATAATATTCAGTTGGGGCTGCAATTTGCTAGATCATTCAACAGTTCGGATTATTATTATTCAGTTTGGACAGAAAGCACAGAATCCAAACAACCAGAAATCCCAGATATTCGGAAACTGTAAATGCAGTAGTAAACCAATCAATTACTGTTGCAGTCAACATCCATGCAAAAGCTGCAGATCTAGCAACATGCATTGCTAGATAACTTTAGGATATTCAGCTGGGCTTCAGGCCCCAAAAACCCTCAACAAAAAAATAATCGACTGAACCTCACCTGAACCAATGCCCAGAACAATGCCTAGATTGTAAGTAAATGATTCTGCAAACTCTCTTCCATTGTCAACACAAAGAATGGAAAACAAGTCATGGAACCATCAATGGAGATCAAAAAGGCCAACCAGTTAGAAACTGACAATCATGAAAACCTAGGTAAAGATACCTTTAAATATATTCTGATCATAGTCCAGACTTTATTTCAAATGAATGAACTATAACTATTGCCTAAAATCATTTATATTTTTCTTATGTCAAATCTTTAATTGTTATTGCATATTAAAATATATGTGTGCATAAATAAATATTAATGTTTGCTTTAATTGTTATTTTGTCTATTTTCTCTTTCTTTCTTGTCACTGCATCAGCAGTAAATTAGTATAGTTATTTTATGTGTTAAATAAATATGCTGGACCCTGAGACAGAGTATGAGCTAGTTATGGGATATTTCCAAGTGCTGGATTGTAGGCCTGTCATCTGAAGCATGCTAATTATATAACTTATGATTGGTTGGTGCCTGATGTTGACCTTCAAAATAAAATGCTTTGGATGGCAGGGGTTTGAATCTAGCAGTTGAGGTGAGTCATGAGCTGGAAATGTGATCATGTTATGCTTTGCACAGCTCGATCTGACCATGGATATCATTGATGGTTCAGCTGTTGATGGAATCCCCCCCCCCCCCGCTTAAAGGGCTGGTCTGTTCATGTAATATTAAAAATATAAATTAAAAATTATGTTAAAAAATGTTTAAACCCAATTAAATAATAGCTTTTAATGGACCTGGTTCAAATGGTGCCGAATTGTCATAAGTTACTAGCAATTATAAACATAATTAAAGTAGAATTAAAAGTTTGAAAATAAAATCTTGAAGAAATGCTAAATTGTGTCATTATAAATATGAAAGTGGTGTACAGTGTACAAAAATAAGAGACCAAAGCAAACAAACTATAATGAATCTAAATGAAAAGAGTCTAAAGAGGTAGATATTTTAGGCAGATTGGGGTATTGAGAACAAGGAAAGGACTAAGGGGGATGGAGATGGTCACATGCTTTAGTTAAGGAAAAAATATTTGAAATAGAAATAGATAAAAAATAAAAATAAAATTGATAAAACTAGAAAGTATTAGTAATCTGGGATAGGTGCAGAGAAAATGGAAGTGTTGATAGAAGAAACATTGGAGGTCGAAAAGTAGGACAGTGCAGTAAGAGGATAAGGAAAGGCATGATAATGATAGAAGAAATGTGAAAAACTAGTAAAGGAAATAGCAGTGTTGGAAAATGAACAGGAAAACATAAGAACATCTGCACATATTCAAACTTCTGCTGGAAAATAATACTACAAATAAATTTTTATACATATATATGCATTATATATTAGATAATAAAGCTGATTTTACTCAAAGTTAGATTGGTTTATAAATGTAAATCACATGAAAGCGCTCCACACTTATCAATATCAAGAATCTTCAATCTGTTAAGGCAGTTTGGTGCCTGAAGTTTCTTTTTCTTGATTAAAACCTAAACCAATAAAAGAAATACTTGTGATTATATTATCCCTGTCATCATCATCACATTATTCAATATAATTACAACCAGGATTTAAGACATTCGAGTAAACATGTAGTAGGATTTTCTTACATTTATCATTATATATGGGCATGTTGATCACTGAATAGCTTATATATATATATATATTGTATATAATACATTTCAAGTTCAAACTCGTATTATGGTATTTATATAACATTACATAATTAACTGTGGACTTTCTTAAATAATAAATTATTTTTTATGAAACCTGTCACCTAATATAAATCAAAATGTCGTATTGACTTTCTTCATTGTTAATAAATAATTATTTACCATTATAATATATATATGTGTGTGTAAATCAAATGTACAATTTAATAAATATAAATATGTAAACACATATTCATCTGCACATTTACTTACTTGAACAAATGCACCACCTTTACCAGTAGCATTAATGTCAACACTTTTAGGGAAGGTTGGAATCTATAATTTAAAAAAAAAATTAAGAAAATGGAAATTTATTTAATTTTGAAATACTTAAATAGTTAATATTTTAAAATCTTTCTATATTCAAAATCAGCTGTATAGAAAATTGTGTTTGAAAAACATTTTTGCAAATACTAAGGATAAAAATTTAGACATTAGAGATATATCTGATATAATTTGTTCATTTAAGTAATATCACTAAGAATAGACCAGTCAAACAATCCATATGGAAATAAATTAATGAAAGAAAAATGAGTGCAGATCTAAAAATGAAGTAATTATAATATAAGAAAGGGTGACTGCGAATCCATAGAATCACATGTTGCTAAACAAATATACAAGTACAGTGAATTTATTAGTAAATGAACTTTTATGGCTAATAATGCTATTGATAAAACAAATGAAGTCCTTATAATAACCTAGTGTTAAATTGATATTAATGTATGTTTCAATGCCTTGTGAAACTACTTCCATTAACCAATGATATTATCGATAACTGGCCACATTAACTTATTTTACAACCATATTTTCTCTTAAAGATAAACTAAAACATGTATCAATCAAATAATCTGAATATCATCTTCATTTTGCATGTGTTCATATAAAGTCAACTTCTAAAAGGGAATAAGAATTATAACTTAAACAATAACTTCAATTAGTTTTAATAACTATATTTAAAAGTAAATATATAGTTAATTGCTTAGGATGTCATGTGACATCTGTGCACCAATATATTAGATTGTTCCAGTTCAGTTAAATTAAATTGAGTGTGCATGTGTTTGTTTACTTTAGTGTAGTGATCCTAGAACTTTTAATTCTTAATCAACCGCTTTATTACTATTCTAAACTCCAGGTAAAGATTCATAAATTTATTACTTTTAGCATATACATTTTCTAAGAAATTTATTATTTACAGCAGAAAAATAATTTAAATAAATTTTAATGATTATTAACATGAAAGAATATATTATTTAATAATAATATTTTATAAAATAACATTTTTATTATTATTATTATTATTATTATTATTATTATTATTATAATAATAATAATAATAATAATAATAATAATAATAATAATAATAATAATAATAATAATAATAATAATAATAATAATAATAATAATAATAATAATAATAATAATAATAATAATAATAATAATAATAATAATAATAATAATAATAATAATAATAATAATAATAATAATAATAATAATAATAATAATAATAATAATAATAATAATAATAATAATAATAATAATAATAATAATAATAATAATAATAATAATAATAATAATAATAATAATAATAATAATAATAATAATAATTCAATTCAATTCAATTCATTTATTTACCGTACAAAACTACAGCATAAAGCCAATTACAGTATTGCACCATAACAAATATATAAATACATAAATGAGTTTAAATGACAAATTATTAATATAATTATGTGCCATATTTCAATAAAAGATAATTAACACATTTAAAAATGTAAAGTAAAATTAAATATCAGCATATAAACAATTATTATTAAAACATTAATAATAACAAATAAATAAAAGGGATAAATATAAAGCGTGTAACAAAATAATAATAATAATAATAAAACAATTTAACATATATATATAAACAAAATCAAGTTAAACCAATCAAATATGACATTTAAATTTAATAACATAACAAAATTGATTATAATCTAAATTGAAGTAATTATTATTACTACAAATCTGATTATATAAATATGGCAGTCTAAATAAAGGAGAAAATCTAAGAACATTGAAATGACAAGTTTTAATGTAACAAACAGAAGCAGACCGAGTATCATGCACATGAGATCTAATTACAACAGTAGAAATTGTGTCAGATAAAAGAACTATTTTATTAACAAGTTTATAAAGATATTTAAGATCTCTATATTGTCTTCTAGAAGAAAGATGAACAACAGTTTTATTTCCCAAAGAAACATATTTAAAAAACTTATTACTCACTGATTGTAATAAGTTACATCCCTGTTTAGAGCTAGGATTCCAAATGACTGAACAATATTCAATGATGGGAAGAACCAATGATAAAAATAATTTAAATTTTGTATCACCACTGAAATGATGACCAAACCTTAGAATAGTACCTATAATTTTTAAAGCTTTACCAATAATCATTTCCAAATGAGGAAGAAAGGATCCATTACTAGAAAATATAACTCCCAAATCTTTTTGGGATTCAACAGAAATAATTTTGTGACAATTAATAAAATAAGAAAAATGCAAAACTTCAGATTTTTTTAGAATACGAGACTAAGGAACATTTACAGAAATTAACAATCATATTATTTAAATCACACCAAGCACTAAAATTAATAATAATAATAATAATAATAATAATAATAATAATAATAATAATAATAATAATAATAATAATAATAATAATAATAATAATAATAATAATAATAATAATAATAATAATAATAATAATAATAATAATAATAATAATAATAATAATAATAATAATAATAATAATAATAATAATAATAATAATAATAATAATAATAATAATAATAATAATAATAATAATAATAATAATAATAATAATAATAATAATAATAATAATAATAATAATAATAATAATAATAATAATAATAATAATAATAATAATAATAATAATAATAATAATAATAATAATAATAATAATAATAATAATAATAATAATAATAATAATAATAATAATAATAATAATAATAATAATAATAATAATAATAATAATAATAATAATAATAATAATAATAATAATAATAATAATAATAATAATAATAATAATAATAATAATAATAATAATAATAATAATAATAATAATAATAATAATAATAATAATAATAATAATAATAATAATAATAATAATAATAATAATAATAATAATAATAATAATAATAATAATAATAATAATAATAATAATAATAATAATAATAATAATAATAATAATAATAATAATAGACAGGGTTTGAGTACAGACTTTCACATGACCCACCACTCTCCACACTATCTCTGAACACACATATGTCGAAAAGATAAATAATCACCAATATACGTATTTCATGCTAACCCAGCAATCATCAGTTGGTCCAGATTACCATCTCCACACATATATGCTACAAGTGCTCAGATATATGAGATGGTAATCTGGAGCAACTGATGATTGCTGGTTTAGCATGAAATACATATATTGGTGATTATTTATCTTTTCGACATATGTGTGTTCAGGTGCATCAGTGTTATGAGATAGTGTGGAGAGTGGTGGGTCATGTGAAAGTCTGTGCTCATACCCTGTCTATTACATATATAGACACAGGTATATATAAGCCTGTGTAGTAGTAGTAGTACTACTACTACTACTGCTACTGCTACTGCTGCTGCTGCTGATGATAATAATAATAATAATAATAATAATAATAATTTTGTATTAACAAATTATAGATGGAAAATCTATATATCTATTGAAATATATATATAAAACAGGTGTACTGCTTATACATAAATTATATACATCTATATTCAAAATTATACACAAACACAGATATATATATATATATGTATAAAGTTATAAATAATAATCAATAAAGCAAGTCATATATAACATGACATTACTTTTATGAGCTTGTAATTACAAAAATGCACATAGAGAGCGTACCAATAGCTCTAACAATTTATAATTATATAAAGTTCTGCATGCCTCTGGAGTTCAAATTTGTTATGAGCTTTTGAGCAACAAACTGCTTAACTTCTTTTTAATTATATAAACATAAATACATACAGGTATATCCAATATAAATAACAATGCCATTTTGTAGATATATATATAATTTAGATGGTAGACAACTATTCTTCACTCATATACTATGAATAGATAGCACTCCATATAAATAAATGTTTTAAAAGAATAAGTTGACCATCTATTTTTAAAACTTCATTTTAAAATAAACCAACATTCATTGACAGAATTGGAAATAGAGCATGATTTTATTTTATGTTGGTTTACTTAAAAAGTAAGCTTTAAGAATGGTGGCCACCTGCATTTTTAAAACATATATAGACATGGAGTGCTAACTATTCATAGAACATGAGTAGCAGGTAGTTTTTTTCCATCTAAATTATATATAAAATATTCTGCATATAAATAATAAGTAAATAATTAACTGATCAAATAACCCATAATGTTAGACACAAAAATCTTCTATAATGGTATACTATTAAAATCATGAATGAAATAAATAATTTTCTTAAAATCCAGTTGAAATGTCAAATTGTACTAGTATGAAATATCCATAAACTAATGATTAAATAAATATAAATTTTGAAAGTACAAATAACATTGGGTGCCAATAAACATCACATGACCACCATCTCTTATGCTTGTGTATAACTGTTGTTAAAACAGGCAAAACTCACTATACGTATGCCACACACAGCAAGCTAGAGTAATCAATGGATGCCAGAAGGCATCACTGATGAAGGCTACAAGCCAGAAACTAGTCTGGAGATATTGGATGAGTAGGCACTAGATGGGGATTTTATGCACAAGCCTTCTGGCATCCATTGATTACTCTAGCTTGCTGTGTGTGGCATACGTATAGTGAGTTTTTCCTGTTTTAACATTGGGTGTCAATTATATCAGTTTAAATAAAAATAAATATAAACACTTAAAGTGTTTAATAAGACACTATTTTCACATTTAATAATTATTTATTCATTGTAACCAATAAAATGTAAATAAAAAAATACTAAAACAATAGCATAAATTATTAAAATATGTAGTCTCTTAAGTTGTTAATGTGATCATTAAACTATGAATAGTCACAAGTTTCAATTTTAATTAATAAAAAATACAAATTTATTGATATTAGAAACACAATAAAGAAATAATAAAATATATAAGTTAATAAATGAATTAAATATCAATAGTGTGATTGCAAGTATTGTATAAACTTGTTATTTATGTATACACCAATAAACCATAAATATTATATTTGCATAAGTACTTATAAATAAACCCTTAAATATATACATATATATATATTGTAACAGAATAAATATGTGCCCTGAAGTCAAATACCATTTATAACAGAATAAAAATATACGTCACACTGTATCCTTAGTCATAGTCTAATTATAGATCACCATTTGTAATGGAATAAATTTAATGACAAAGGGAAATGAAAACTTTAATATAATCTAAATAAAAATATAGCCTAATTATTGGTTATGATTTATAAGTTAATAAAAATGTGGGCCATGAAAAAATGGTCCTGGTTTAATAATGCCTGTGAATTGTAGCATCATATGTAACAGAATTAAATTAATAAACTAAATGAAAGTGAATATCGATCAATGAATAACAATCTAACACTTAATTCAATAAAACAATGATAATAATCTTTGTTATAGCATCAGGAATTCAAATAGCATTTAGAATGAATAGAAGACAAGCAAAATCATTATTTCAAACTACCCTAAATATGAGTGTTATTTGCAATAGATTAAAGATAAAGCAATAAAACCCAAATATCATTCTCTTATGAATTATGATCTATGCCTATTATATCTGCTTACAATATAATAAAAATAATGAAAACTAGAAAGAAACCTTAATATTCCTTATGAGTCAAAACTCTTTATAATAATGCAAATTTATAATAAAAGTTAGACATTATTTATATTTAAATGAAATGATTCATGGATGATGAGATAATTTAAAATGCCCTACTAATCTAAAATATCAATATAACTCACTATCTTTCTTCACTTCAGAAACTCATATGCTGTCTCAATATTTGTAATAATCTCCATATTCAGATCTTTCCAACCACCAACTAATCTAGAACCATATTCCAATAAAGATTTAAATTCCATAGATAAATTTACATTTGATAAATTCATACAATTATTATGCACTTCATTATAAATTATTACCTTTTATTTCTTTGCTAAAAACTTAAATTTATTAACAAATATACACTGTAAAAACATTGGTAATTCTTTACATCTATTAATAATATCCAATATCAAATAAAAATCTAATTTTCTTATTTTCCCTGAAATATTTAAAAATAATTATTTTTAACAATCTTTTACAATAAACTTTAATAATGTGATCCTCATTAAACCCATGGCTTCTTTCTTCATACAAATAGATGGATGAACAAGCACATTACAACAGTTTAGAAAAAAACTTAAATTTCATGCACTTCTTTAAGAATTTTTACCGCTCTCCAATTTTAACAACCTCTCTACATAACTTCAAGGCCTTCACATACCTCCAATCATACTAATAATCCATAATTATACTATTAAATAATTAATAAATAACAATAGTTCTGTCAAATATTGTAAATTATTGTACACGTATGAAATGTGACACCAGAATAGAAAAAATTCAAAAAATATTAATGACTAATACTATTTTGCCAAACGCTGTCGGTACTGTTTACCAGAATCATATTGGAACTGAATGGTTAATATTCCAGTACATGCTCAGTGGAACACTAGTGTTACACTGATTGACATCATTATTGGATAGAACCAAGCCTCTCTCAACTTCCTCTTTCTACCATTTGATTCATCACACTTCATGAAAATATTTGTGGGCATGACTTTTATTCTCAAAATATCAATACTGGGTATAATGAATCAAATGAAAGATAGAGGCTTGGTTTATTGACAAGTCTAATAACATTGCCAATTAGAGTAACACTAGTGCTCCACTGAGCATACACTGGAATATTAATCATTCAGTTCCAATATGTTGTTATGATTCTGGTAGATGATACCAAAAGTGCTTGTCAAAATAGTATTAGTGATTAATAATTTTTTGAATTTTTTCTACTCTGGTTGTCACATTTTATACGTTTACAATAATTTATTTTACTTGATAGAATTATTGTGTTATTTAGCATATATATACATAAATACAAATGCATATAGATAAGTAATGGAAACAAACAAACATACTATAAAATTTAAATTAAATTGAGAGAGTGCAAACTTCTCAAGCGCTTGCACTCTCTCAATTTAATTTTCAATATTGTCTGCGCTTTATAAAAATATTATAAAATTTAAATAACATTTAAAATTAGTGTTAAGAAAAATAATGTATTTAAATTTTATATTTAAATAATGTATTTAAATTCTGAAAAATTTAAAAATTCAATGTTCTTCTCAGACATTTTATTGGTCTCGTATATTTTCCATGCTGAAACGTGACTTAGCGTGTGAGCTTTGTTGAAGCGTGTTCGAACATATCCTTTGCCAATTTTTTACATATTAACATTTTTTTAGGGAAGGGTGGGGATCATATGACAATTATTAGTAATTAACAACATTATTTAAATATAAATGACATTACTCCATTATGGAATTTGAAAAGTTGTACTGACTTGCAATTAAAACACCCTCAAGTGATACAGTAATCAGCTATGAATAGAATGAATACGCATAAATAGTTTTGAAGCACAAAACAGGCCGTAATATTTTTGTGCAATATAATGCAAAGTGGTTTACAATGGGTAATACAATATAAATGTTGTATTAGCCGTAAGGCCGGCTGCAGAAACAGCATTTTTATGTGTTTTGACACATAAACAATGCCATCAAGTGGCCATGCCCGGATTTCAGATGATTACCAAATTTTGTTTTAAAGTGATCAAAATTTTTTTTTGGTTAGTTTATATATCACATAGTAGAAACAAACACATACATTTTGCAATAAATTAATATATATTAAAATCATATGACTTGATTAACCTTTTCAAGAATTGTTGGATATTCCTTAATCAAAAGTTCCTTTAAAAAATATATTTATAAATACATATCAACAGAACAATATTTGTTGAAACACTATAAAATAAAAGTTCAAAAGTTCTGAGATCTCTGATTAATATTCACAGTATGAAGATATTTTATGTAAGCATTGTATTTGAAGTTCAATCATATTCTAATCACTGTTCAAAACGAAATTTTTATCCACATGAATGAATTATACATTTTAAATAAAATAATCCATAATAAAACACTGATACATTAATATTTCATTTCTATATGAAAAGTAGCATTATTTAATCTTTTGGTATTCTAAAATAACATTGCCATAGTATGGCAACTTTAATCTATAATGAATTCTAAGTTATATCTTTTAGTTATTTTAGAGCCAATAAACATTGTAGCACCAAGAATATTCCATGAATTCCTATATTCCATTCCTATAGCCTTGTAGCAATAGAAATGCATTGTACATTAATATGATTTTATTCCAAGATCTCTCAAAAGACAGAAGTCATTTCGAGCAAATTGTCTAGCCATTCATTTTTTTATAATTGCTGTGTTTGGCTTGACGTGTACAGGTTCAGTTCCAAACCAACAGAAAAAATAATGACAAACTACTCAACAATTAATATGTATAATTTAGTAGTTACAAAATGCACACATATTAGTTAATCAATAATATAGAGTTTATACAATTAATGTTGAGATAGTGCTGGGTCCAATCCCCCAAAATAGACTCTTCTCAGTTTTTAAACCGTTGGTCCAAACCAAAGATAATTTGGAATAAAAAACAAAGAGGAGGAACAACTTTCTTCCCATAGGGAAGGGAAAAAAATAAAAAAAATTGCAAAAAATGAAACCAAAACAAAAGGAGGGTGGGTTCTTTCCCACGATCCCCCGTAAAAAGAAAGGGAAGGAGAGGAAAATTTTTTTTTTTAAAAATTTTAGATAGCCATACCAAATGATAGAACTCACTTCCAACTATCTGATTAGCCTGCCTCACGAGTTCAAGTAAGACACTTCAGCTGTACAGGACAGCATGTCTCGAGTCGGGTCTCATTTGGACTCTTCCAGCTGCATTCAGACAGCTTGCCTCAGGTTGACTGCAGTTATAGCAGTTTACAACCCTAGAGTGACTTGTCTCACTGCATAGATGTGAGGACATCTTGCTGTAGGCAGAGGTTTCACTGGAGAGCACATTCAGTCATTCAGGTTGACAGAAGTTATTAACGCTCTCTGCTTTGCCTCCAAAAAGCCTGACTATTTATTGTCAAATCCCTTACCTTATTGGGAATACTCAGATTCAGAGCACGAATCCCAAAGAAGGATTCATCCCCATTGGATAGCAACCAGGTCCTAGCCAATCAGGCAAGGAATCTGGAATAGTCCCCTTCTGAAGGCAAAATCAGATATGACAATAATAAAATTCACTTTTTAATATTATATATAAAACATTGATTTTGCTTATTAAAAGGCAGATTAAGAGAGAGACTCTATCTAAAATCAGGGATTTGTTATACCTTTTCCCTAATGATGAAACACTTGTGTCATTATCTTAGATATTATTCCTATTGCGTCACTCAAATATACCATTGCTAATGTCTCTGTTATAAAGAGTTATATTTTGATTGATAAAAAATTCTTGAAATGCAGAATTCATGAAATAAAAATGTTTCTTAACTTTGAAATAAATAAATGCTTATAAAAATAATGACAATAAAACAAATCTGCAAATTAAATTACATTTTAAAATCACAATTAAACAAAATTTTAACATATCTTGTATTTTTTATTTATTTAATATGAAATATTCTATATTTTTACATACTTACTAAAATAATTATATATAAAAAAATAATATTCATTATGTAATTATAAAAAAATAATACTTTAAAATACATATGATTTCACATTATTTTAATTGTGTAAACTCAACAACTACCCATTCTAAATAATAATTGACTATTAGGTTTATTTAGGTTGATGTATTATTTGATAAATGTATGCAGTAAAATAAAATAAATAGTAATAAATGAACTATCAATATGTATTTCAATCTATCCAATCTTTCTAACAATAAAATATTAACTCTATTACAGTATATAATTTAATATATTATCTGTTGGGAAAAAAAATTAAAATTCACTATTGTTATCTTATTGTTGTGTGTGCGTACATTGAAACAGGAAATGTTAATGTGATAAAGAAGACAAGAGCAGCGAATCAGGAAGTATTAAAGAAGACAAGTAAACATACAACTAGAAAACGGATTGAGCAGGCAATTAATGAACTAACCAATAATAAAAGAATAGAATTTTTTCCCTGAGGACTGTATGCATTCTATAAATATACGGTAGTCATTTATTCTACATCTTTTATATTAAAGTAAACATGCTTCCAGAAGCTGAGTGGACTTCAGTACAGTAGAATTCCCAATGAAGGTAAAGAAAGAGGATTTGGATATGAAAGAGGCTGCCCTGGTTTATATTTTAATTTCTGCATGCCTTGTAACTAATTATATCTAATAATGACTATATTAACATTTATCCGTAATATAATATATTATATTTAGATGTAACTAATTATTATATTTATATGAATATATAAATATACTATTAATTCCATCTGTATAAATTAATTCTTATTGTTATTATTAAATAATAGATAACCAAATATACTGAAGTCCTCTTTTTTATTGTGCTAGTACTCAATATATAGCACAACTTAATGTGGTTGGCTCAATCAGATAGTAAACTGGATAAAGCCAACTTAGTGCTCAGATAATGAAAAGGCAGCTTGGCACAGTCTGATGGTGAGCCAGAAAAACCCAGCTTGGTGCAGTTGGACAGTCAATTGGGGGGAAAAAGCATGAACCAAAGGGGGTTGAGGCATGAAAATGTAGAGTATAAAGCCAATAATAGGTACTTAAGAATTAATAGAGATAAAGAATATGGCAACTGATCTGTTAGGCATAGGAGAATTTGATGGTAGCTGCTCCTTCAAGTGGCCAGTGTATATAATTCATATATCTAATATTTTGTAGTAAATAAAGTGAAAGATGATATCACTAAAAATACCACCCTGTTGCTTTTCAGGGGTCCAAGATTTACTGAGATCACAAACTAATTATGTGAACTTGATGATCCTGAAAGTTTAACTTGTTCAGAAGTTATTAAGTAGCTAAATAATCATTTTAGTCTCAAACCATCAAAACATATAACCAGACTACACTTACATAATCAGATGCCAAGTGAAGGAGGAAGATTATAGAACCTATGATCTGGCATTAATAGACATGGCGAGAAACTGTGTGTATAGTGATTATTTAGAAGAGATCTTATTAGACCAATTCCTATGGATGATGAGTGATGACAGACTCCATCAGCAGATGTTTTCCATCTCTGAGTTAATCTATATAGAAGCAATTAAAAAAGAATTACTCATGAGTTAATAATTAATAATGTGACAGAATTCCATGCCAGTAGCTTAAATCAAATGTCAATCCTAAAAATGAAAACTCAAATTGGGAGTGTTTTTGCTGTGGAAAGGCTGGTCAACTTACACATGAGAGCAGCAGCAAGAACATGGGATTAACAATTGTGAAAAAGAGGGCCAACTGGTGAGATTTGCTGCATCAAAATTAAAAAATCTAAAGAAATAAATGAGTTTCTGAAAAAACAAAATGAAAAATGCCAGATGTCTGACAGAAATTCATAAAGCTGAGACCACCAAGAGCAAAAAAATAATGCTGATAATGAAAATATATAGAAAGCCAATCAAAATAGAACTAGATAGTGGGGTAGGAGTATCCATAACATCCCACAGAGACTGGGTCACATTAAATGCAGAATTAAAGAATACAAATTTTGAGAATTGAAAGTTCTGGGGTAAAAGTAAGGGATGCAAACAGAAACTTCATTGACATAGTCGAAGTAGCAAAAGTAGTGGTGACTACACACACTTATAGGGAAAAGTTAAGATTATTCATTATAAAAAAAAATATATCGGTAAGCAGGGAGTGGTTTGATTTTTTGGGAATTAAAATATGTTATCAGAAGGGTAGTCTTATCAGACACACGGAAGCATCATCTCATGCCACAGAAAAAAAAAGGTAAAAATATATTTTTTGCATCAATGGAAGCCAGGGTCAATTAACAGTAAAACATTAGCCAGCTAGATTCTGGAAACCACAGAATAATGAAGACTTATTGGGTGGATTAGAAATGGATGGACCAGTAGATACCCATCCTGGATGGCCCAGTAGATGTCCATTATATCTAAACCAATCACTATGGAAAGTTCACCAACAACAATTAATGTTGAATGGATGTATTATAAATGGTAAGTTTTGTTCCACCCATAGGTCATGCAAAAGTGTTAAAAAAATAATTCATCAATGTCATCCTGCCATAGTGAGGGTGAAAGCTCTTGCTCGTAGATACGTATATTGGCTGGGCATGAGGAATATCATAGAAGAACATATAAAAATTCGTAGACCTTATCGGTCTACTGCAAACTTGCTCCAGAAAAGTATTCACCACAGCTTCAAGAAAATAAACTATGCCCATTATAGTCCGATAAATACAAGTGCAAAAGAAACTATAAGCACTGTTAAGAAATCATTATGTATCATAATTCTCCAGAAGTACTTATTTCTGATAATGGAACCGGGTTCACTTCAGAAGAATTTAAAGTCTTTTTGGAAGAGTAAGGAACGTGACATGTACTATCACTAACCTATCACACCAAATCAAATGGAATGGTAAAGAAGGCAGTGCAACAATTGAAGGTAGCTCTAACTAGGCTAAATTACCCAAGCATCAAAAAAGCTCTGAATGTAGCAATGTTGCACCAACACATCACACTGTCTACAGCCACTGGTAAATTGCAGAAATATTGAAATCAAGAAAAATTTCCAGTAAATAACTACACTGGTGGAAAAAAAGTGTGGATAAAAGATAACCTACAGAAAGTGTGGATCAAAGGCCAAATAAAGAAAGTAATCTCAAACCACATCATAGAAGTGCAAATCTCTATAGGAATTATCTACAGATGCCATGTAAATCACATTAAAAAAAACTGGGCTGAAACAGATGTAGACCTTAATGCTGAAAGTTGTAAATCAAAAGTGAAAAAGCCACCCAAAATTGTGCAGAAACTCAAACTATTACTGATACTGAATCAGAGGAAGAACTGAATTTGATGGACTCACAACCAAGGGCTACAGAATATCCGAGTACCAAAAGACTTCAATGTCAACACCAACCCTGCTCCAGAGAAAATTAAAATAAATAGTCTGCAGAGTTTCTCAGGAGTAAGAAGGAGTAGTGCTGTGTGCATGTTAGAACAGGAAGTGTTAATGTGTTAAAAAAGACAAGTAAGTTGAAACAGGAAATGTTAATTTGTTAAAGATAAGTAAACATAGCAATAGAAAATAAATTGAGCAGGTAATTAATGAACAAACCAATAATATAATAGTTTTTCTCTGAGAATCATTTGTGTTCATAAATTCATGGTAGCTATTTATTCAACATCTTCTATATTGGTGTAAACATGCACTCAGAAGCTGAATCCCTGCTGAAAGTGAAGAAAATTTAGATATGAAAGAGGCTACCCCTCTAGTCTATATTATAATTTCTGCATACCTTATGGCTAATTGTAACTAATGATGACTATACTAACTTTTATTTGTAATATAATATATTATAATTACATGTAACTAATTGCCATATGTATAAAAATATATATAAATACTATCAATTCCATTTGGTATAAATTAACGCTTATTGTTATTTTTAAATAATAGATAACAAAACTTATTCGAATACTCATTTTTTATTGTGCTAGTTAATTCAATATATTACGAGAATTACCAATAACTATTTATTAATAATAAAATAAGCCAACAGAAAAAAAATTCTGTTTTAGGAATATAATGATTCCAGGTTTAAATCAAACCCAATATAGCACAATATCTATATAAACAATAAATTTATACACACATATGCATGCTTGCTTTGTATGCACACATTATTCATGTTAAAAGGAATCATCAAAAGATTTTCTGGGAAATATATACAGACTATGTGGTTTGAAACAATGGAGGGGATGTATGTATGTATGAAGTATTTTAGAACTAAAGGTTATTAAAGCCCAACCAGTCACTTTCTGATGTATGAATGTATCATGATTTCCTTGAAAGACTAAGTTTGTAATTACAATTTTTATTGATTTTTTTTTGCAGAATTATTTCACATATAGCCTTGTATACTAGCAAGCTAAGTTATATGAAGAATCAAGCCAGTAAGTTGTGATTATAATTTCTTAAAAATTTATTTTACTATCAATAACATATGTGAAAGATTATTAAGTAAAGCTAATTACTTGCAAGAGACATTATTTATATTGTTTTGTCTATGTGCACTAAATTCTTAGTGTATACAGATTGCTACAGACCAATATTTTTTTCACATTAGCAGGATTTTATGTTAACCAAAAGCAGCATTATAATGTTAAAACTATAACAATGGATGCACAGGAGATATCTCACTTTAATGGTATAATTTAAAAAAATAACAATAGCAACAATAAAATCAACTGTATTATTATTTATAAACATTTTAATAATTTAATGGAATAGAAATGAAATTTTTAGGAATAGAAATGGATTTAAAAAATAAATAATTTATTGTCTTTACAAGAAGATTTCATAATTTGTCATCTTTATTATTTTCAATTAAATAAAAAAGTAGGAAAAAGAAAAAAGCTTTTTAAAAGATGTTTTAAAAAAGTGTGAGTTTAGAAGATGGAATATTTTTTTGATTGGTGACATTGGAAGACAGTTATGCTAGATAACATTTTTAAAAAGCCTGTTTCCAACTAGAGAGAACTGTAGGAAAAATTTCCTGCATACTTAAAGAATGTACAATTACAAAGAAATTAAGTCATATGTCACATGACTTAATATAACAAGCTTGTATTATAAATGTTATATATAGAGCTTGCAAATAAGCTTCTAACAAGCTTTACAGATCAGTTTCTGCTACTGGCTTACTCAGTGAGATGCTAGGATATTCAAGCACTTCACTGAGGAAGCCAGTAACAGAAACTGGTTTAAAGAATGTAAAACAGTAATATCTTTGACATTAATTAAAATTTTCTTATTTCATTTTAAATAAGATTCTATATTAAGAATTTTTATTTATTTTTGTATTTGTTATTATTAATTTACCAAATGGACTACTGCTCAGAGATCATATGATAGTGGAGCACTGCAAGCGAAAGAGACAATCTGTTGTCCATCGATTTGAGTCTACTACTTTATTGCTTATTTTACCTTTATTATGAATATTGTTAATAATATATAAATATTTAATTAATTAATTTTCTTTACCATTATATTTTGTAAAAGAAATGAATCAGATGATTTTAAATCCAAACTCTGTTTGAAGGCCTCACTTAAGAATGTTACTGCTATTTCAGTTTCTTTGGAGTGAGTCTGCTCCGCAAAAGCAGCTAATGCTTCTAGACCAATCACAGTATCCTACATAAAAAAAATAATTCTTATTGTTTGTTTGTTATTTTAACAGGTATAGTAAATACAATTGATTATTTAAAAATAAATACTATTAAAAAAAAGGACATGCATTTTCAATCTAGAAATAAAGTTTAGAAAAAAGGAATCCCTTAAAGTGTGAATTAGTAAAATGATATTGTTAATTGTAATAAAAATTAAAAGTCATATTAAATCAAGAATAAATTAAATTTTGAATGCACTTTGAGGACCTGATTTTTAGAAATGAGGATGAAAACACAGAGGACATATGGCAAGCATTGGTCAGATATCATAAAACAATATTTTTAAATATATGAATACACTTTCAAAAAAAAAAAAAATTAGAATTAAACAAAAACTATGGGAATTTTCTAGATTCCATGAAAAAAATTGTTAGAAACTGAAAATGACCAGGAAAAACATTATTAAAGCTTTTTGAAAATACAGTGGATAGCAAGAAACATGAGCAAGTGTAGATTTTGTCAAATTAAATACGAACTTTTATTTGAAGTAATCATCTCATTTTAGCCATATTGTGAAACAATATAATTTATTAAAAAAGTGTATACTGAACAGAAAGATTGATAATGAAAAAAAAAACAAAGTTAATAATAATCACATTCATATCGGCTTTTTCAAACCAAATTGTGCAAACGCTTTTTGCGAGTGTTAAATAATAAATGAATACCCTCTGACCCATACAAGATATAGAATTTATGCAGCAATAAAAGGAATCCTCTTATTACTACGACTCAAATATTTACATATGAGCAAATCTGAAGTACTGGCACAGAAGGTGTGACTATAGAACAGTCACTTTGAATTACTATATATAACTTATGAATGAATGACGCCGATGAAATTTACTAGAATTTACTGAACGTCATTCCAACTGAAATTAATCATATATATAAATCAGCATTTTTTTTTTTTTTTTTATAGCATCTGTATACAATTGTAATCACATTCATATCGGCTTTTTCAAACCAAATTGTGCAAACGCTTTTTGAGAGTGTTAAATAATAAATGAATACCCTCTGACCCATACAAGATATAGAATTTATGCAGCAATAAAAGAATCTTCTTATTACTACGACTCAAATATTTATATATGAGCAAATCTGAAGTACTGGCACAGAAGGTGTGACTATAGAACAGTCACTTTGAATTACTATATATAACTTATGAATGAATGACGCCGATGAAATTTACTAGTAAAATGAATTGTTCACACTATACCATTCTTTGATTAGGGTTTAATAAATTGGTACATCACCACAGAAATATCAACCCCTTGGTTATTAGAATGCCTGAACACATTAATTTGTCTATGTTACACACTTGTCTTGCATTCAGGGTGATGAAAATAGGTTTGATCTTATGATTATTAAAGTTGGATAGATGTAAGCAGCCACTAATACATATAATCCTTTCATCTTAATTTCATAAGATATTAATAATAGATTAGTTAACCATCATAACTCTTAGTATAATTATTTGACTTATCTTAGATCTTTAATAAGTAGACATATAACACATTGACAAGAAAGATAATGCAAGAGAATGCTTCAGATTTAAACCAGTCCTGGGGTTCTTAATTAGCACAATCTCCATTAAGAAAATGTATTCATATATGATTTAGTTTTTTTGGTTATTATATATATTTTTATCTATATCTCATTAGTAAATTTATAGACTCATTACCATTCAAGTTTGTGTCTTTTTATTGCAATTAGTATTAATATTTACATTATTATTTAAGAGACTTATATCTCCTGATCTTGGTGGGATATAAAAGAAAAGAGTATATGTTGATATCAGATACTACAGTCATAAGGAAATTATCCTGGGGATATAAGAAATAAGATTCGACTTTGTATTGTCTGTGGTAACATTTATATATATATGTGTTGCACCACACATGCAAGTTAGTGGTTATTGTTTGATTCTTAGAAATAGTTTGATGGCTATATGTATCTGACCATTCATCATCATCATAAACCATTAACAATCCATTGCAGGATGAAGGTCTCTCCAAGTTCAATCCATATTCTCCGATCTTTAGCTTCTTTTCTCCACATCACCCCTGCACACTTTCTTATTTAATCCACCCATCTCACACGTGGTCACCTTCTGGGTCTTTTACAATCTCTTGGAATCCAGTTTAAGATTTCAATTACAATATATTATATAATAATAAATGATGGGAAATTTATATATATATTGCATACACACATATATAATTTTAATGTTAGAAGAGTTTTACAGTATTCATACAGAATAAAATCTTAGTTCCTTTCCAAAGACAATATTAATAGAAAAATAATTTTATAAAGATATCAAAGTGCAATGCATGAATGAGTAGATTGATAGTGCTCTCTCTCTATATATATTGTAACCGGACCGCCATACAACCTTTTTATTACGTCAGTCGTAACAATTTTCTGATGAGCATGCTGTAGGAAGGAATTATCAATTGACATTCCTAGTGCAGATGTTAATGGCACCTACAACAATATTTCCTGCTCATCAGAGGATGTAGTACAATAGAGACTGGGAACATCTAAACATTTATATGTTTGGTTTTCCAAACAGCGCCATTAGAGTTCCATCTCACTACAACCTGACTGGCCTAGGTCAAGTTATGTCAGACGTAGCTCAGAGAACATGAGATTCTCATGAATCAATGCTATAATTGGTGAATGATGTGGTAGATAAACAAAATAGAATGGGATAAATGGACAACCAATTTAATTTTGAGTAACAAAAATTTATTAGATAACAATCAATTTGCAATTTCAACAATAGTTCATTAATTCCTCTATGAGAATAAACTTGTAAACATTCTGGTTTAGTAATAATTCATTCCGAATTCATTTAATAGTTCATTTTAAATTCACTTGAGAGAAGAAAATTATGAATATCCTAATTCAATGATAGTTCATTAATTCTTTTATGGGAAGAGCTTAGGATTATTCTGGTTTAACAATAATTCATTCCGTATTCATTTAATAGTTCATCTTGAATTCACTTGAGAGAAGAAAATTATGAATATCCTAATTCAATGATAGTTCATTAATTCTTTTATGGGAAAAGCTTGGGATCATTCTGGTTTAACAATAATTCATTCCAAATTCACTTAATAGTTTATTTTGAATTCACTTGAGAGAAGAAAATTATGAATATCCTAATTCAATGATAGTTCATTAATTCTTTTATGAGAAGAGATTTGGTAGTAATTAAACATTTATGATTTATAGAACATTTCGTTATCTTATCATTTGATAATTAAAGCATTCATACTCTAGCCAAGTGTGGAAGTGTATTCTCACACATAATCTTTGTGACATTATAGTAAGTTTAGAAGCAGATAAGTATTTATGATTTATAGAGTATCTTATCATTTGATAATTGAGGCATTTATATTTTAGCCAAATGTAGAAGCATATTCTCACACATAAACTTTATTACATTATAATGAGTTTAAAAGCAGTTAAATATTTATGATTTATAGAGTATTTATCATTTGATAATTGAGGCATTTATATTTTAGCCAAATGTAGAAGCATATTCTCACACATAAACTTCATTACATTACAATGAGTTTAGAAGCAGTTAAATATTTATGATTTATAGAGTATTTATCATTTGATAATTGAGGCATTTATATTTTAGCCAAATGTAGAAGCATATCCTCACACATAAACTTTATTACATTACAATGAGTTTAAAAGCAGTTAAATATTTATGATTTATAGAGTATTTATCATTTGATAATTGAGGCATTTATATTTTAGCCAAATGTAGAAGCATATTCTTATACATAAACTTCATTACACTACAATGAGTTTAGAAGCAATTAAATATCTATGATTTATAGAGTATTTATCATTTGATAATTGAAGCATTTATATTTCAGCCAAATGTAGAAGCATATTCTTACACATAAACTTCATTACACTACAACGAGTTTAGAAGCAATTAAATATCTATGATTTATAGAGTATTTATCATTTGATAATTGAAGCATTTATATTTTAGCCAAATGTAGAAGCATATTCTTATACATAAACTTCATTACACTACAACGAGTTTAGAAGCAATTAAATATCTATGATTTATAGAGTATTTATCATTTGATAATTGAAGCATTTATATTTTAGCCAAATGTAGAAGCATATTCTTATACATAAACTTCATTACACTACAACGAGTTTAGAAGCAATTAAATATCTATGATTTATAGAGTATTTATCATTTGATAATTGAAGCATTTATATTTTAGCCAAATGTAGAAGCATATTCTTACATATAAATTTTATTACATTACAATGAGTTCAAAAGCAGTTAAATATTTATGATTTATAGAGTATTTATCATTTGATAACTGAGGTATTTATATTTTAGCCAAATGTAGAAGCATATTCTTACACAAAAACTTTATTACATTATAATAAGTTCAGAAGCAGTTAAATATTTATGGTTTATAGAGTATTTATCATTTGATAACTGAGGCATTTATATTTTAGCCAAATGTAGAAGCATATTCTTACACATAAACTTTATTACATTATAATAAGTTCAGAAGCAGTTAAATATCTATAATTCGGTCAAACATAAAAGTATAATAAAGATGTCTTAATATTTATTGAACAATTCTACGCAATTAGTTCGAAAAATTCACTTTGTAATATTTGATTATTATGTTTTAGTATTTTATAAAAATTACCTTCCAGTTTTACGGTCCATTTTATTCAAACGAAGGCAGGTTATTTTATTAATGGAAAGTCATGGCACAGCATGGAGAGAGTGAAGCTCTTAATTTATTCCAGTTTCATTATAATTTCTCTAGTAAAACTTTTTATTTTTATTTTCACGTTTTGTTAAAGCCCTCTATGTAAGACGATAGAGAGAAAAAAATTTCTTCTTTCTTCAACGACGTGTCTAATTTGAATACTGCCTCAGTTTAACTCAAGTATCTTTTTTCTTTCTTTTTAATGATTGGATAATTAATTTCTTTCCTTTTTTTATTGAGACAGATAAAAAAAAAAAAATAATAAAACGATATAACATTTTATTTAAATCCATCAATACTAAAAATCAAAATTATGATTTTATTTTTCATTTTTAACGAATCACAACTTTATTGTGTTTCCAATTAGACTGAATCACACTAGACATTTTTGAATGGGGGGGGGGGGGATCTTTTCAATATTTATATGAGGAACAGCATTCCTGTTTCATTACCCCTCACCAATTTTTGGGATGAAATCGCCTGGAAGTACGATTTCATTCCATATACTATACACATTATTTCTCAGTACTGCCTGGTTTTAGATATGCTGATGAATGGGTAAGATGAGCTGGAAAAGTGAATACATGAACCATAGCCTCCAATGCTGGGACAAATAGATGGCCAAGCACAAACTACCAGTACACACCGCCTCATGACGTCACGAGAAAATATCTCATTTTTAAGCACTACCTCTCTTGTACCTAGAAGCATCATCCAATCAAGAGTAGGAGCCAGAGAAAAAAATCAATTTGGCACTCAGCCAACCCTGCTCAGCTTCGGTGAGTCTTAGGGGCTATCATTTGGTCTATCCATGAGACCAAGGCCTATCCATGAGACCTATATATATGCACTGCTGGACTACTCTTGGAGCACAACATCCAGGTCTGGATAGTGCCGAGCAATATACTTCGGAGCATCATAACACAATGCATCCAAGCAGCTCTGCTCAATCATCCACCATCTCAACATGAAAAACACAAGTTCATGCATCACTACATCACACTCACAAACTTTTCCCATCAGCTATCTCTATTTTATTCTGAATTATAACTGCAACCTAGTTTGGAGAGACTGAGGATCATGATCAGTTCTCCTATAGTCCTCTTTTATATTATGAGGTGACATACTTCTGGATCGTCTCTTTGTTGAAAATTTATCATGTTCAACATTACTGTGGTGTCTTGCTTCTTCACTTCTGTATTCTCTTTGGAGATCCTTGTTACTGTTTGATCTTCTAATTATACGCGTCCGATATGGACCATGAACACCATCTGTGAATTTTCTCCTGTTCCTCTTCCATGGTGGTATTTCATTTTTACCATCTGTGAATTTTCTCCTGTTCCTCTTCCATGGTGGTATTTCATTTTTACATAAAAGTTCCCTTTTAAATGGTTCTTCTGCCATAATAATTATTTTCTTAGTATTTATAAAAGTTTCTTGTTGTTTAATTTCTTTCGCACTTATAAATCCTGAGTTTTCAGATTCCCTCTTGGTGTCTTTTCCTGCGCAAGCAACTATATTGTTAATAACTGTCTTTATATATTTTTTTTCTGTACTCAATTTTTGATTTGAGTTTATTAAGCTTTTATTTATAATTTTTACATATGGTTGAGGACTAACACACTTTTCTTTCCATTTTATGATTCCTTTCTCTATCTTTGTTACTATTTCATAGCATATATCAGACAATTTTTCTGAAACACTTTCTTCTATATTGGATAGTCCCTTTGTTATATTTTGATTATGTTCATTTTCACGTTTTTCATCTTCTTGAAGATCAGAAGATTTTAATTTTGCTTTATTAGATTCCTTTTCATCCATTTGAAACTCTTTTACTGTATTTGATACAATTTCATTCTCAGCTTCTGTATATACTGTTTCTTTATTTTCAATTTTAGAGGTATATTCCATAATCAGAAGTTTTCCTGAAGGTAGACTGACAATTTCAAGATCACTCTTTGTAATTTCAATTTCTTCCTTTTTAACAATCTCAAATTTTACTTCATCAGTATTAGGGTATTCAATTTGTGATTCCTTTAAAATATCTTTGGTTGGAAATTCCAAAATCTCTTCCTCATCCAATTTTTTAGACTGAGTTATTTTCTTCATTAACTGGTTGAATTTTTCATTCTGTTTTTCCACTGCTTCTTTAATTTGTTTTTTATCTTCTTCTCTCTGTTTGATATCTTCTTCTCTTTGTTTGTCTCTTTTCTTTTTATCTTCTTCTCTTTGTTTATCTCTTTTCTTTTGATATCTTCTTCTCTTTGTTTATCTCTTTTCTTGTTATCTTCTTCTCTCTGTTTGATATCTTCTTCTCTTTGTTTGTCTCTTCTCTTTGCTTTCTTGTTTCTTATCTTCTTCTCTCTGTTTGATATCTCTTCTTTGTTTGATATCTTCTTCTTTGCTTATCTCTTTTTTGTTTCTTCTTCTCTGTTTGTCTCCTTCTTTTGCCTGCTTTTATAATTTCCAATAACTGGGCTAATGTAGCTCTCCCTGTTTTCTCTGATTCCTCATCTGCTTTAGCTCTTGTTTATCTTCTTTCTGGAGGATCCTCTATGCTTTCTGTGTTCATCATTTTCTTTGATTTCTGATCTGGTTATCAATGGTGGCTAGAAACCTTAGTAAGCTTCTCTCTCCATCCACACCATGACCCTACTCCATCTTCTTTGAAATGCCTGTTTCATTCATTATGCCATTCACTTTTGTTTTGCCTTTCTTTTAAACTTTTATTTCTTTATCCTTCCTGAACAACTTACATCACCACATCATATGCACTGTTCATATCACAGAATCGTGATCTGCTTATGCTTATTAGTAGGCTAGCTAGATCGGACTTCACAGTAAGGTGGCAATGTAATAAGTGCCTATGGTTAGGCTAGCTGAATAAAACCTCACAGTTGAAAGACAAATGTAACCGGAGAACTAAAAGTAGTTTAGCCAGGTAAAGCCTCACAGTTGGACGCCAAATGTAACCGGACCGCCATACAACCGTTTTATTACGTCAGTCGTAACAATTTTCTGATGAGCATGCTGTAGGAAGGAATTATCAATTGACATTCCTAGTGCAGATGTTAATGGCACCTACAACAATATTTCCTGCTCATCAGAGGATGTAGTACAATAGAGACTGGGAACATCTAAACATTTATATGTTTGGTTTTCCAAACAGCGCCATTAGAGTTCCATCTCACTACAACCTGACTGGCCTAGGTCAAGTTATGTCAGACATAGCTCAGAGAACATGAGATTCTCATGAATCAATGCTATAATTGGTGAATGATGTGGTAGATAAACAAAATAGAATGGGATAAATGGACAACCAATTTAATTTTGAGTAACAAAAATTTATTAGATAACAATCAATTTGCAATTTCAACAATAGTTCATTAATTCCTCTATGAGAATAAACTTGTAAACATTCTGGTTTAGTAATAATTCATTCCGAATTCATTTAATAGTTCATTTTAAATTCACTTGAGAGAAGAAAATTATGAATATCCTAATTCAATGATAGTTCATTAATTCTTTTATGGGAAGAGCTTAGGATTATTCTGGTTTAACAATAATTCATTCCGTATTCATTTAATAGTTCATCTTGAATTCACTTGAGAGAAGAAAATTATGAATATCCTAATTCAATGATAGTTCATTAATTCTTTTATGGGAAAAGCTTGGGATCATTCTGGTTTAACAATAATTCATTCCAAATTCACTTAATAGTTTATTTTGAATTCACTTGAGAGAAGAAAATTATGAATATCCTAATTCAATGATAGTTCATTAATTCTTTTACGGGAAAAGCTTGGGATCATTCTGGTTTAACAACAATTCATTCCAATTCATAAAATATTTTTTTTTAATTTTTTGAGAAGAGATTTGGTAGTAATTAAACATTTATGATTTATATAACATTTCGTTATTTTATCATTTGATAATTAAAACATTCATACTCTAACCAAGTATGGAAGTATATTTTTTTTACACATAATCTTTGTGACATTATAGTAAATTTAGAAGCAGATAAGTATTTATGATTTATAGAGTATCTTATCATTTGATAATTGAGGCATTTATATTTTAGCCAAATGTAGAAGCATATCCTCACACATAAACTTTATTACATTACAATGAGTTTAAAAGCAGTTAAATATTTATGATTTATAGAGTATTTATCATTTGATAATTGAGGCATTTATATTTTAGCCAAATGTAGAAGCATATCCTCACACATAAACTTTATTACATTACAATGAGTTTAAAAGCAGTTAAATATTTATGATTTATAGAGTATTTATCATTTGATAATTGAGGCATTTATATTTTAGCCAAATGTAGAAGCATATTCTTATACATAAACTTCATTACACTACAATGAGTTTAGAAGCAATTAAATATCTATGATTTATAGAGTATTTATCATTTGATAATTGAAGCATTTATATTTCAGCCAAATGTAGAAGCATATTCTTACACATAAACTTCATTACACTACAACGAGTTTAGAAGCAATTAAATATCTATGATTTATAGAGTATTTATCATTTGATAATTGAAGCATTTATATTTTAGTCAAATGTAGAAGCATATTCTTATACATAAACTTCATTACACTACAACGAGTTTAGAAGCAATTAAATATCTATGATTTATAGAGTATTTATCATTTGATAATTGAAGCATTTATATTTTAGCCAAATGTAGAAGCATATTCTTATACATAAACTTCATTACACTACAACGAGTTTAGAAGCAATTAAATATCTATGATTTATAGAGTATTTATCATTTGATAATTGAAGCATTTATATTTTAGCCAAATGTAGAAGCATATTCTTACATATAAATTTTATTACATTACAATGAGTTTAGAAGCAATTAAATATTTATGATTTATAGAGTATTTATCATTTGATAATTGAAGCATTTATATTTTAGCCAAATGTAGAAGCATATTCTTACACATAAACTTTATTACATTATAATAAGTTCAGAAGCAATTAAATATTTATGATTTATAGAGTATTTATCATTTGATAACTGAGGCATTTATATTTTAGCCAAATGTAGAAGCATATTCTTATACATAAACTTTATTACATTATAATAAGTTCAGAAGCAGTTAAATATCTATAATTCGGTCAAACATAAAAGTATAATAAAGATGTCTTAATATTTATTGAACAATTCTACGCAATTAGTTCGAAAAATTCACTTTGTAATATTTGATTATTATGTTTTAGTATTTTATAAAAATTACCTTCCAGTTTTACGGTCCATTTTATTCAAACGAAGGCAGGTTATTTTATTAATGGAAAGTCATGGCACAGCATGGAGAGAGTGAAGCTCTTAATTTATTCCAGTTTCATTATAATTTCTCTAGTAAAACTTTTTATTTTTATTTTCACGTTTTGTTAAAGCCCTCTATGTAAGACGATAGAGAGAAAAAAAAAAAATTTCTTCTTTCTTCAACGACGTGTCTAATTTGAATACTGCCTCAGTTTAACTCAAGTATCTTTTTTCTTTCTTTTTAATGATTGGATAATTAATTTCTTTCTTTTTTTTATTGAGACAGATAAAAAAAAAAATAAAATAAGACGATATAACATTCTATTTAAATCCATCAATACTAAAAATCAAAAATATGATTTTATTTTTCATTTTCAACGAATCACAACTTTATTGCGTTTCCAATTAGACTGAATCACGCTAGACATTTTGAATGGGGGGGGGATCTTTTGCATAAATATATGAAAGACAGTATATCTGTCACAATATATATATATGTATGACAATATATTTCAACAAATTTTATTTATAGACATTAATATGTGAATGCTAATATTTGTTATTAAACAGAAATTTACTAAAATTATACTAAGAAAAAAATACCTGAGTAGATTGAAATCCCCCAGACTTATTCATCTGAGAAATAAGCCATTTGACAATAGGAAGAGCTCCTTTAACATCTTTTCGTAACATAGTTGTCAATAAAGCATAACCAGTTGCTTGGATAGATATGCCTGTAGTTTTATAAGGACAACAACAACGCTTTCGTTCAATTACAGAAGCAGTTTCCCAATAAATAACATTTTCTTAAAAAAAAAAAAAAAATTATGCAAAAAAAGTTACAACATTATCTGACTCAGTTTAATTAATTTATATATATATATTGCTTACAACAACTCTCCTCATATACACTTTAATGCAAAAATTTTTAAAAATATAATTCCTTTATTTTCCTAAGTTTCGATTGTCTTGCAGTCTTCATCAGAGTTACAATATTGAATGATATAAATATATAACCATTATATCATATACATATAAAAATATACATACACATATACAAAATCCATATATATATATATATATCCATACACCCATATATAACCTACATATAAAATTACATACAAAAAGACATACCAAATACACAATTTTTATATTATTATTTTTTTAAAAACCTATTTTATTTTTAATTTTTATAAAAACTAACCTTTATTACTTCTTTATCAATTTTACTTTATTTTCTACTTTTTATCATTTATCTTTTCTTCCTATCTATCATTTTTACATTATTATTTAATGTATTTTATCATCTTTTATTTTTTATTTTAATACCTATAAATTTAACTTTAACCATTTTATTATTTCTAATCTTATTCTGTAATATTTTTTACTTTATTCCCTTTAATAATTCCTCTATTCATTTTAACTTACTGTTTTTAACCTCCTCTACTTTTTAAAATAACTGACTTTTTTCAAATTTCTTATCTTCTTATTTTAAAAGGTAGAGAAGGTTAAGATTGGTATGTTAAAATGAATAGGAGAATTATTAAAGAGAATAAAATAAAAAAAATATTATTAAAGATTAAGATTACAAATAAAAAAATGATTAAATTAAATTTATAGGTATTAAAATAAAAAATTAAAGATGATAAAATATATTAAACAATAAGGAAAAAATATTTTATATAGTGCTATGTTTTTTATAAACAGTAATAATAATCAGCTAAGCTAATGCACATGCATTAAAAAAGAAAAAGATAAGAAAAGATAGATGATTCATTCTATCTTTTCAAAAAGAATTTATCTTGTGTTTGGAATTGAGAGTATTCATTTATAATTTCAATCTTCAAAGCGTATGTGCATTATTAGGTTAATAGCTAAATAATAATATAAACATGATAGATAGGAAGAAAAGATAAAGGATAAAAAGTAGAAAATAAAGCAAAATTGAAAAGACATAATAAAGGTTAGTTTTTAAGAAAATTAAAAATAAAATAGGTTTTTTAAAAAAATAATAATATAAAATTGTGTATTAGATATGTCTTTTTGTGTATATTTTATATATATGTATTTTTATATGTAGGTTATATATATGTGTATAGGGATATATATATAGTTTAGTATTATGTGTACATATATGTATATTTTTATGTGTATATATATGTATATTTTTATATGTATATGAAGTAATGGTTACATGTTTATATCATTTAATATTGTATAGAGTGCAGGGTAGTCGAAACTATCAGGAAAATAAAGAAATTATATTCAAAAAATTTTTTGCATTAAAGTGTATATGAGGAGAGTTACTGTAAGCAATATATATATGAACATATGAAGAAACACAAAGAAAGTAAAGGAGAAGAATAAGAATATACTTTAATTAATTTGTTTGTCAAAATAATTTAATAGCAATAACATTAAAATTGCAAATACCTTTTTTAGTGGCTAAAGCATTCAGTTTCACAAATGCTTTATCTGCAAGTGCGCTATTACATTTTGCCAATGCGTAAGATACTAAGGCTACATCAAATGGTGACTTCAAAGAATCTAACTCACTTTCCAAGTAAGACAAACTCAACTTGACAACTTCTTTATCTTTTATTAGCTAAAAAATAGATAGAAGGAATAAATAAAAAAAAAAGAACCCATATTTATTTAATGAAAATATCAATACTTACATCAGCAACATCAAAAATAGCTATGAGAACATATGCTGTCAGGTTTATATTTCCAGATACACCACCCTTAATTTAAAAAAAATTATATAATTATTATTACTGCAAACTATATATATACAAATAGAATTATATATTAAAAATGTGATAATTAAAATATTTTACACTTCAAATTTATTTCTTAAATGAAATATCAATACACTATGGAGTAATATTTTAGAAACTCAGTTACAGTCTCACAGAAAAGATAAATGCATTTTATCATAGGCTTGATTTTAATGGAGCTGTTTAAGCACAATCTGCTATTTAAATGATTCATCTCACAAGTAATTGGCAATAATACTATTTAGTATATACTGTACATATTAAAAGTAAAATAAAAATATATATACAAATTAAAATTTACAAAATTTTCTTCATTTTCAAATGAAAACTATAAACAAAACCCATCAAATATATATATTGTAGTAGTATAAATGAGAACAAGAGAGAGACTTTATTTTTACATGCCCTCACTCTGGTCACCAAATCTGTAATTGAATAAATTGAACAAATCGAAATGTTTACTCTTATATACCCCATAATTTGGATAAAGCTAAAATCTGTAACAGTATAAATTATACAACACTAAATCTAAATCTGAAATAATATAAATGGGCTACTTGAAAACAACAGAGCTACACAAATTGAACAAGCCAAATCCATAATGGAATAAATTAAAGTAATAATTTTATTTAAGTTCTACTAATAAAGTATTCCAAAATCTACATGGAATAATAACATTATTACAATTTATTATATGTATATATTAAATAAACATCAACCCAACTGGATGCCAAAATTGTAATATATAATATAAAATAATGTACTGTATTTAAAAATTTATAACAAATATATTAAATACTAATGTAAATTGGTATTCTTTCACACACACACACAAAAAAACACTTTTATCAGTATGTACTAAAATATATATTTATATTAAAGAATGAATACGATTATTTAAGCTTGATGATTATATAAAATTTATATCAATAATTTATTGACTAGCTTTTATGTTTGAATAATACCAATTGATGTCTTTGAAAACATTAGGTTCACTTTTAATAATTACTGAATTCTAATAAAGTAATAAAATTTATATTCTTTCATTAATTAAACTTTAAATGTGGTAATAATGGAGCAGAATGGAGAAATCTGTATATGTGAGGACTGCAGAGTAACTGTCAATAAGTGCATAACAAAAAGTCCCTATCCTGTTCCAAATGTTAGAGATACTGGTGGACTTGATGGAGTAAGATATTTTGCAAAGGTGGATTTAAATCCCACTTTCCATCAAGTACTGATGTCAGAAGAAACATGTACACTTCTAACTGTAACAACACATAACGGGTTGTATAAATACAGTCGGTTGCCGTTCAACATAACAATCATCCCAAATATATTCCAAGCGAAGATCGAAACATTATTAGAAGGATTGAAGGGAGTTATGCCTTTTTTTGATGACATCCTCATAACAGCAGATTCTGAGCAAATGCTGCATAGAAAATTAAAAAAGGTATGTGAAAGAATACAAACCTTTGGTGCAATAACAGTTTTAAAAAGTGTATTTGGAATATAACAGAAATTAAATTTTTAGGCCATATTATTTCAAGCGCCAGAATCAGACCTGACCTATAAAAAATCAAAGCAATTATGAATGCTCAAACTCCAAACAATGTTAAAGAACTTCAGGATTTCTTGGGACTGATTAATTTTTTTAAAAATTTTCTAAAAGGAAAAGCACACATTGCCATTCCTTAGTATGATTTACTTCAGAAAAATCAGTGATGGAAATGGACAGAAACACAAGAGGGTGCTTTTCAAAAAACCAAGGCATTGCTTATGTCAACTCATTTACTGGTTCATTATAACCATAACCTAGAAGTGATATTGACAACTGATGCATCTGATTACATAATTGGAGCAGTGCTTAGTCATCCATCACAGAATGGGGAATGCCCTACAGCATTTATGTCTAGAATATTAACAAAGGCTGAAAGAAACTAGAGCCAACTGGACAAACAGGCATTAGCTATAGTAGCGACAGTTCGGAAATTCTACCAGTACATTTATGGTCATTCTTTTAAAATAATAACTGACCATTGCCCATTATTGAGAATTTATGCCAATAAAAACGCTGCTCCTGACCATTTAAGTTCTCGTATGATTTTCTGGTACAATTTTTTATCAGCATATAATTATGACTTAATCTATCTGAAGGATAGCTAAATAAAACATGGAGATGCATTATTTTGCTTACTGGATTCAATGGAAAAAACTGATAATGAAGTAGACACATGTTATTTAGACCATAGGAAGACTAAAATGATAAATAGTGCAACTGATGGGATACCAGACACTAATCAACTGGATCAGAGCAGGATAGCCCAGCAAATGTCCTCTCTATTTAAATAAATTTTTATGGATTGTGCATCAACACCTAACAACTTCTAAGGACTGAATTATATTGGGTGACAAAGTATTAGAACCACCAGTAGGTTCCTCTAAAATATTGGAAATACTACATTAAGGGTATAGTTAGAGCAAAAGCTTTAGACAACAGTTACATATATATTGGAAGCAGATATAGAAACCTATATGAAAAAATGCAAGCCCTGTCAATCTACTGCAAAAGCACCTAAGAAAATTTTTACATCATGGCCTAAAACTAATAGACCATGGAACCATGTGCCTATAGACCATGCTGGTCCCATACATGGAAAAATGTTTTTTCTATTAATAGATGCTGGCTCCTAGTGGGCCGAATACTAATTAGCAAGAAATACTAGTGCAACAGAAACCACCCACATATTATAGGAAGTATTTTCATGTCATGGTTTGCCGCAAGTCTTGTTCTCAAATAACGGAACTGGGTTTATATCCAAAGAATTTAAATTATTTTTAGAAGAGTGGGGAATGAAACATATTCGTGCTCCTCCATATCACTCAGAATCCAACAGGATAGCTGAAAAAGCTGTGCAACAATTAAAGTTGATATTAAATAAACTAAACTATACAGACATAGTCAAAGCATTAAACATGGCAATGCTATATCAACACATTATGCCTTCGACATCTACAGGAAAATCACCTCAGAAATATTGATGGGCAGGAAGTTATGCAACAAGCTGTCGTACATTCTTATACTATACCAAGAAAAAATATCTACACTGTTGGAGAAAATGTATGGATACATGACAGTCTATGCAATACATGTAACTAAAATTATTTTGGACCAAATAGTCAAAGTGCAAGCAATAACAGGCGCATACTACCATTGGCATTTAAACCATGTTCGGAAAAATTGGCAGAAGTAAACATAGACTATGATGAAAAATTATCCAGAACAAATAAGATACCTGGTGAAAACTGCACAGAAAATCATACATGAAAACATAATGAAGCAGCGGAAGTTCCAGATGAATTTGTTGCATTACAGCCCCAAATAGAGGCTGCTGATTTTCAAGAAGAAAGCAAACACCGTCAACATCGGCACTTGATGACATATTTAAGGGATTACATATGTGACTCCAGAGAAGCATGCATTTCTTAGGAGTAGGAAGGCTAGTGAAATGTACATGAAAGAATGCCTGCACTCATTAAAAATTAACAGGAACCAGACATTATCTGATCTTAGATTGGATTGAGTATTCATTGCTAAGAACCAATACCTGTATTATTAGTTAGTACTTTAGCCAATGACTTAAAAGGACCAATAGGCAATGATGCTTGATCAATCCAAATTTTTACAGTGTCGATGGGGACTTGGAAATAAATAGTGAGTGTACTAAAATAGAGGTAGTTTTTTTATATTATAAAGCAGAGTACATTGAATTATGAATTAATAATAACTTTAAGCTTTTCATGCTCTGAGAGTCTGTTGGTTATTTCAAGTTATCTATATATGTTATGCTTCTCATACTCCCATAAGTAAGAACATAGCTTGAGTCGATCAGCTTTAAGTAATGAAACAATGAATTGACTCAATGCAAATTGGATGAAAAAAAGGACACTTGATTCTTGGAGCTTCAGCAATGCACACAGATTTATAATTGTGTGCAGAATGTCACCCGAATGCATGGTGACTTCAAGTATGAAGAGCTGGCCTCCGAATATGTGGATAACCAGCTAGGACTCATACAAATTGTATTGATCTTCATTATTATTTTTATATGCCTTTGAACTATTATATATGTAATATATATATAGATGTACAGTATATATAATTTGTAATATTTGATTAACAATTTTCTAAGAGTATTATTTTTAAATTGCATTAATCTTAACCTATGCATCATTACTGGGGGGTTATTATTGTTTAAGTTAGTCTGGGAATGGGTAAGTATGCAGACAAGGTGTCCGGCAGTAAAATAGTGTGGACATAACACTGCATGAATCGCAAATCTCGCCCAGTTACTTTCAGTGCTCAAACTTCTTACGAATTTTCAAGCAATACACTGAAGGATTATTTTTGAAGATAATCTTTAGAATGAAATTTATTTCCTTTTGCTCCAAGAACCTCATCCTAAGAATCATTAAGATCGCTATTATTAATATCTATCATAGAACAATCCATCTTACAAATCAAAATGAATTGGACTTGAATTTAATTTTTAAATAATAGACTTTTACTAATACAATTTCAAATTAATTGCAGGATTCAAACATGACCCAAAACTTAGAAAGTAGTTGCTGTTAGATCAAACAAATTTTATAATTAGAGTAAAACATATCAAATGATTCAACTTCAGTATATATTTTTACTATCAGAAACACATTTCTTATATTTAATTAAGATCACTTATCCTGTCAGTATATCATAATATAGCAATAAACATATACTATATGCATATTTAAATAAATATATTTAAAACAGGCAAAGCTCTCCATACAGCCAGCCAGAGTAATTAATAGATACCAGAAGGCTTGTGCATAAAATCCCCATCTAGTGCCTACTCATCCCATATTCCCAGACTAGTTTCTGGCTTGTGGTCTTCATCAGTGAGGAGCTTTGGATCTGTGAGAGCTTTGGATCTGTGAGTACTGCACCTAGATCTTAGGATCTAATGCAACCCTCCAGAAGCCATCTTTTATCTCTACTTAACTACAAAACTATGAGTCTTAAATTGAAAACACCTTAATATTTTCAATCCAAGCTCATTAACTTATATAGACATATAGGTCTGAACTCAGTTCAATACCTATACATTTTGATGTCTTTGGTTCTTTAATAACTATAGTGACCACTATCCTATTAGGCAGGATTGGTGTTAAGCCACTAAACATCACATGATCACCATTTCTTATGCTTGCACATAACTATTATTAAAACAGGCAAAACTCTCCATATAGTAATGCCACTCAGTGCCAGCCAGAGTACTACTGAATGGAGAGTTTTGTCTGTTTTAATAATGGAGGGTTTTGTCTGTTTTAATAACAGTTATGTGCTAGCATAAGAAATGGTGATCATGATGATGTTTAGTGGTTTAATAAATATATAAATAAAATAAAAATTCATATAATATTACAATACTAGCCAAAAAAACTAAACTTTATTCAAATTCTTCCACAATAAAATGAAATACAACTAAAGATGCCACCTATATATATATATACCAAAAAAAATAATCTTCCCATCATTTACTTCAATATCCAACTTCCTTTAACATTAACATCAAAGGATGTCTTCATGAGATTGATGACCTTGGTTTCAAAATATTTCATCCTCATAGTCTCTTTTACTATTTTTTTCAATTCACTTTTTTTATAAAAGATAACCTCTGCATTCACAAACTGAATACAAGTCATAAAATATTATTTGACAATGCAGAAGTTATCTTTTATAAAAAAAGTGAATTGAAAAAAAGAGTAAAAGAAACTAAGATGATAAAGTATTTTGAATCTGAGACCATCAATCCTCATGAGTTTTGAAGTGAATGATGGGAAGGCTATTTCGTTTGGTATATATAGATGCATCTTTAGTTGAATTTCATGAAAACAGATCTATCTGTTAATATATGAAACCATGGTTGTGGAAGAATTTTAATAAAGTTTTTTTTTTTTTTTTTGGCTAGTATTGTAATGTTATATGGATTTTTATTTTATTTATTATTACTAGTATAGTGTTAGGCAGTATTTAATTTTTATATATTTAGTTGTACTAAAAGGATCAGTGATAATTTAGTGTAAACTAATATGTCAATAAGAAAAATTAAAAAAAGACAAGTAATTAATACTATTTAAATAATATGATTAATACCTATAAATTAACTAAATGTATTACCTGCATTTGATGATCAAAAACTGTTCCTATCTCTTCAAAATAATTCCCATCAGTTAATCTTGTTGAAAGCCAATTTATTCCCTTTTTAAAAGCATTTTCACAAATATCAGTATATGGTTTAGCTTGTTGAAATGACTTTAATACAAAAGCTGTCAACCTACACCAATAAATAAAACACACAAAATAGTTTAATATTTAAAACAACAATAGTTGAAAATATATATAGGTACAAGAGAAGGCCTAATGACATAATGATAATTATATTTATGGTACTTGTTAAATTTAAATCTATTCTAAATAAGATTTGAACTTATTTTCCAAATTCCTATTAGACTTAGGAATTTTCTTTAGTCCATAAATGAATATTTAACTATCCATATATAAACAATAAAATAAGAGTGTGAAAAATTATTTTAATATTTATTTTTGATCACTCTAGTAATGTAGATGATAATTTAATAAAATTTTAAAAAAAATTGAGTTAATTTTGGAAATTATATCATTTCATTTTTTTTTTTGGAAGATTTTAAGGTAAAAATATTTGGGTATTTGATAGTTTAAGTGGATTATATACTATTGATAAATTTATATTCAGTATTGTTGAAAATTTAAATTTCTATTAGAAAAATTAATTTAATAAAATATTTGCTTTTGTTATTCAAAGATTTTACATATTTTATTTATACATAAGTTTTATAAAATTAAGAAATGATAATAGGACACTATTTCTTCTTTAATTTGTTGTGTTATATTAATTATTTAGAGAAAGTGGTTAGTGATAGTAAGTTATGATTATTTGATATTTTTTTTTTAGTATATGGATATTTGTTTTTGGTAGATAAGGATATGTTAGAATGATTAAATAAATTTAATGTTGTTGATTGTATTATAACATACATATTAAGAAGGGGGAGTTGGATGACATTAAATTAAAAATTTTTAACTTATGGTATAATTATTTTATTATAAGATGAATTTGAGGTCCATAATTAGCAATAATGGCAACAGAAAGGAATTTATTGTTATTTGTAGAGACCCTTCAATTTCTCTGAGGCCTTAAAGAAACTCAGAAGGTCAAATTCCTAATGGCCACTGCATATTTTCTTGTTATTACAGCTGTTATTACAATATGATTATTCATATAATATAAAAACATGGATGGACAGATAACTAACACACAATAGCCAGCTTGGTTAGTTTATTAGCTTTTTATCTCTGAGTTTAAGGTCAAAAAGTAACATGGTTTTCCTTTCAGTTGCCTGATAGTTCTTAACTGAAATATCAGTTGAGTTTTCTTGAAGGCAAAATGCATGGATATAAGCATGAAATTTTTTAATATACATATTTACAATAATGACATACAAAACTAAATTATAGCCTTTATTCCCCAAAAGCTGTAAAATCATGAGCCAAGGCAGCAGTTAGCAACTGAAGCTGGAGGGTGCCAAGAATCCTCTAATTGCAGACCCAGGCTGCCATTCAATGATAATATTTTACTTAGATACATTAAACTGTAGATTATTTCTAAGTAAAGGAAGATTTTATGAATTGGAAGAATAATGTCCAATATTAATTGGACATCATTGGACTTGTGAAATTAAAAGAAAAGATGAAAAGACAATTGTTTTAAAAAGTCGACTTGCACTTTACTACAAGGGCACAAATATTGAAACCTAAGTAGTTGAGATTTATTATAAATAAGAGAATGAAAAACAACATTATGAAAATTGATGGTATATCAGACAAAATGGAAAAGTTAGTTAATCAACTTAAAGGAAGATATTATATGCAGATAATACAGGTTTATATCCCAACAAGTTCTTATTGTGATGAAGAAGTAGAGGATTTTTATATGTTTTGTATAAGTTTTGTACTTTTTCTGGAGTATAAAACTTATACCAAACATGACATATGGAAGTACAAAAGTCTTTTGATCAGACCAAACAATGTTTAAAAATTATTATAGAAGACTTTAATGCTATAATTGGTAAAATATTTGAAAGATAAAAAATGCTGTGGGTAAATTTGATTATTGATATGTATGTGTATGCTTAAATGCACATACATATATAGGTATAAACTTAGAGAAAAAGTTATAAGTTTAAATAAATTAAAGAATTTTAAAAGACTGATTCTTTAAAAATAGTAAGTAAAAGATTTATAACTTTAAGATTAGAAAAAGATTATTTTCTAAAATGAATACCAGTCTAATTAATGAGAGTAGAATAGTCATTAATGAAATAAAACAATTAAAGAATTCAAGTTACATTTTCTTTATAAGATAAATGACAAACTACAAAAATAAATCATTAATTAAAGTCAGAAAGATAACGATGTATTAGGTTTACATATTGATATGTATGTGTACACTTAAATGCACATACATATATAAATATAAACTTATAGAGAGAAAAAGTAATAAGTTTAATAAATTAAAGAATTTTTAAAGATTTATTCTTTTAAAATTAGTAAGTAAAAGAATGATAATAAGATTAGAAAAAGATAATTTTCTAAAATGAATAATAGTCTAATTAATGAGAGTTGAATATGTTGTTAATGAAATAAAACAATTAAAAGAAACTATAAAAATAACTCATTAATTAAAGACAGAAAGATAATGATGTAAATTCTTGTATGGAGATTAAAGTGAAATATCACCTGAGTGGACGGACAGGAATACCAGCCAATCAACTTCAGGGATTGAACAATGAATGCCTCAATACTAATTTGATGAACAAGAGGACACTTGATTCTTGGAGCTTCATCTGTGCACAAGGACATATATATATTGGAACAGATAGTCTCCCATGGCATAGTGACATAAAGTGTAGAGAGCTGGTCGCCAAATGTATGAATAGTCAGCAAGGATTCTTACAGGTCGTACTGATCTAAATTATTACTTAAGTATGCCTTTGGGCCTTATTATGTTAAATCATTGTATGTATGTAAATAGTTAAAATGCTATTAAGGATCAATCATTAATATTATCTAAATATTAACTATTTAGTAGTGATTTGTATTCGTGGGAAATACACTCTTAGATGAGCAAGACATAGCAATTATAAAGATAGAAATGGGAGAGATTACCCACTTGTGGTTCACAGAAAAAAAAATGTTAAACAGAAATGGACATTGAAACATCCAAATGGATGTATGGCAGAATTGGATTATATTTTAACTAATAGAAAATTTATATTTCAAGATGTTTTTAATAAATTTAACACAGGAAGTGTTCGTTGATTACTGAAATGAAAGATATAAGTTAATTTGAAAGAGAAACAAAAGTTATTAAAAAAAAATAGTATTTACAGTTGACATTCCAATGAATTGAAATTAGAACTTTCAAATCAATTTAAAATAAATAGATTTTGAAGATGTTCAGATTTGAATAAAATTAATAGGAAGTAAGTGATACATTATTATGAACTGCAACAAATATAGCTGGTACAAGAAAGCAGCAATTTACCAGTAAATTTTCTTCCTGAGACAAGATAATATATGAAAAAAAGAAGAAATATGAAAATTTTTAAAATGATCCATTGAATATCTATTGCTTTGTAAAATAGTATAAAAAAGGTTAATTATAAATTAGAATAGAAAACCATACAAGAGAATAAATCTCAAAAGTATAAAACAGCATCTTCATACTGGTAGAAAACTTAACTGCAAAAAGAGAAAAAATGAAACTATTATTAAAAGGAAAGATGACGTCATGAAATGTGTGAAAGAGTTCTATAAAGGATTATATAGCAATAAAAAACAAGAAAACAAAATATCACCTATAATTACTATATTACCTGAAATTTTCCAGAATTTTAAATGAAGAAGTAAGATATATATGCAATTAAATCTATAAAAAAGAAAAATTTTCAGATAATGATAGAATTACAATCAATATCTCAATGGAAGTAGGTGAAGAAATAAAAAAAAATTGTTAGCAAAGTTATTTACCAAATGTTTAAATTGGAAGAAAATATTTTAGAATTTACAGACTTATTGGATTTTTTATCAGTTCTATTGTCTACAAAGAATTTTGGATTTGAATCAACCAAAAAAAAAAAAAAAAACAAAAAAACAAGCTGGATTTAAAATTGGTTTTAGTACATTGGAGCATATTCAATTACTGAGAGAAGTTATTGAAAAAATCTGTGAAAATGGGATATCATTATGCTTTAAAAAGGAATTATGATTCTATAATCATTTTTATAGAGATGAAAGCATTGGATCATCAAGATATAGACCCAGGATATTGTCATATTCTGAAGAACAATGCATCAAAATGCAACAGAACTGATGTTGAGAAGAACATATGTGAGGGTGATTTCATATCTCCAAAACTGTTTACCGCAGTTTTACAAGGAGTATCTTGGGGATTAAAATAGGAAGCAAAGGAATAAAAGTAAATGGAGGTTATTGTCATCAAGATTTTGCAGATGATGTGGTTGTTCTTGTAAATCATGCTTCAAAGCTTTAGGAAATATTGCAAAGATTGTCACAGATGAAAATAAAAAAGTAATACTTAACATAAATGATAAAAAGACTAATGTTCAATGGATTTTCTCATAAGAAGAAAAATAAAGATTGCTAATTATGAATTAGAAGTTAACAACTACAAATATGTAGATTAAATTATTAATGCATGTGGAAACATAATAGATGAAATTAATCATAGGATTAAACCTGGGTAGAATGCTTTTGGTTGACATATATTTGAAAAGAAAGATTTTTAATAAATGTGCTTTACCACTTCTTACTTATGGATCTGAGACTTAAGACAATTAGCAGAAAAACAATACAGATTCTTCAGAACATTTAGTGAAGTAGGAGAAATATATGTTAGGAGTAATAAGAAGGGATCAAAGATGAAATACATGAATGCAAGAATAAACAATTATTACTAACATCATTGAAAGAATTAACTGGGCTAGATATATTGCTAGATGTGATAATAATAAATGGATAGCTGAAATCTTACAGTAGATACCAAGAGATTGTTAAAAGACCTAGAAAGAAATTACATGTAAGATGGATAGATAAAAGCAAGATTTTAGCTGGTATAATGTGGGGAAAAGAGGCTAAAGATCAGAGAAATGATATTAAACTTGGAGATGTTTATTCTGCAATGATGATGGTTGAAAATGATGATGAAAAATAGTTATCAACCCATGATTTCTAAAGATACAGTTTTAAGTAATTTCTGTTATAGGAATGAGAAATTAAATAATTCTCAAAGTATAGTTATGTATTAAAGAAGAGATTTTATAAAGATTATAAAAAAATACTCTGTTAAATTGTTTTATTTAATAAAAAAATACAATAATAGAAATGTAATAGGAAAGCCTATGATGTATATTTCTTTGTCTTTTAAATTTGTCTATTTATAAGATTATGAGAAAGAGTGCAACCATAATCAGCAATAATAAAAGAACAGTAAACTTTAAATAATTTACTAAATAATAGTGAGGAGAGGAACAATAATCTTATAATAATAAGTATGAAGACCTATAATTTAAAATTTGTATGTAAATAATTATTATAAAAAGGTATACAAATTTTGTTTTTTGTTAACAAAGATTTTACTGTAAAAAAAATATATCTGGGAATAGTTTATACAGAGACTAAACTCTCCATATACTAGTGTCATTCAGTGCAAGCCAGAGTAACCAATGGATGCAAGAAAATTTGTGCATAAATTCCTATCTAGTGCTTGAACTAAAAAGGTAAAAGTTGGCTGCTGGAGGGTTGCATTAGATCCTAAGATCTAGATGCAGTGCTATCAAATCCAAGTCTTCTCACTGATGAGTAGAAACTAGATAGGGATTTTATGCATAAACCTTCTTGCATCTATTGATTACTCTGGCTTGTACTGAGTGGTATTACTGTATGGAGAGTTTAGCCTCTGTGTAAACAACTTGCATAAGCATAAAGAATGGTGATCATGTGATATTTAGAGGAATAGTTTGTTATTACTTATTTTTAAAAAAGATACATATAGAGATGAAATTAATTAAGAGTTTAAATGAAAGAACTGGAGAATACAAAAGTAGATTAAATAAAAAATATTTTAATGCACCATTATTATATTCTTGAGGAGAATATAGATCATAAAAAATTTGTGAAAGCTAAATAATTTTTGTATTAAAGAGTATAATTCTGAAGTTATTAATTTAATGAACATTTATTTCAATGTAAAAGTTAAATGAAATATTAATTTTGGAATTATGAGCAAAAATTAAAAGTATTATATTTGAGAAGACTGCTGTAGCAGTGAAATCATTTGGTTATGAATTTTCAATTTATCTTTTAGGTTAGATGCATTGTTAATTTTAAATAGGACAAAGTATTTTTTATATCTGTATTAAGCATAAGAGAACATCTTTAAAAATTGTGAAGTAAAAAATTTAATTTATTACCAGGTGCTTCCTTCTTTATCTCTATTTCCAAAGGCACTAAATGAACCATCGCCTCGTTGGTAAGTAAATTGTTGCTGATATCCTGCACAAAAAATATGCATATACATTATTCATCCTACAAAATTCAAATCTATTTTTAACATAAATAAACTCACTTGTAATTATGTTTTGCCATGTAAAAATTATATAAATAGATAAATATATGTATATAAGATGTTTATTTTATTTGAAAGTGATAGACATAATAGATAATTATTAAATGAAATGCTTTTGTGAAATTAATAAGCAATGAAAAATATGAAGAATATAAATATCCAAGCATGAAAATCATTCAAAGAAAATAACAGATGAAGATAGAAGAGAAAGGAATGTACTGGGCAGGAAAACTATATGAATGATAAATAAAATATTATGGGATCAGAATATATCAAAAATCAACAAATGACAAATATATGTCAATAGTGAAAAGTATCATTACATATGAAAGTGAGGCTTATTAATTAAAGAAAAGAATAATGTGCATTTAATAAATTTATAATTACAATTTAAAAAAAAAAAAAAGATGGTTACAAAAATGAATTTCTAGTTAAGCCGTATTTAGGAAGATTGAGGAGATAGGAAAACAATAAAAGCTTTAAGAGATAATGAAGATAATATAGTAAATGAAATGAGAACAAGATAATTGAAATGTTATTGACATTAATAAGTGTAGGGGCAGAATTACGATCAGGAGGTTCTAGGATCAATTCTGGCAATTGCAGATTTGGTGCTCAAACTTCTTATAAACTTCCAGCAATAAAGCCATAGCATATTTTATAAATTTACATGAGTCATTAGCATATTTTATAAATTCACATATGAGCCATTTGCATATTTTATAAATTTACATATGATTTCTTCTTGTGATTGCTTTCTACCATGGAAACAAAGATGAGCTGTAAACTTCAATGTTATTGGTTTTAAGTAGGCATTTAATTTTATAAGTAATTCCTCACATAGGATTTCTTCTGGCAATTTCAGATCACATAATTGGTTTGCTAATTATAGGACACTGTTCTGATATCCATAAGAGAGTGACGAATTTCAACTTGTCATCAGTGATTCCATTTATCAACATGTATTTCTCTATATGATTTAGGTATATCTGCCACTGTCCTGGGTTCTTTGCATTAAAACAATGTTATCACAAAGTATCTCTCTTCATTTATACTAATCACTTCATATATATGGACAAATCTTTACACAGGTTTTAATGACTGTGCCACTTAATAATTCATCTGGGACAGACCATATTCTATCAGCCATACAATTTATAATATAACTTAAATTGAGACATACACACAAGTTTAATGAATAACATAAGTTTATTCACTCTGATATATATATATATATATTAGTAATTAGGATTAGTAATTCAACTAGCAAGTGGCTAATTGAAACAATAAACAATAGTGATCACAAAACAGTTCATATATCTGTAGATAAATAAATAAATAGATAGATAGTTAGAGCATACATTTTCTTTGACTCCTGTAATTTCAGTAAAGTTGTTCACTAGCAATTTTCAGTAAGCATTTTATTGTTCACTCATATCTCTGAGTCAGATTAATTAGAATTGCAGCTCTTTCTACTGCTAATGTAGGGCTACAATGGCATTATCAGCTTCATTCTACACTTGGAGTTTCATTAGTCTGCTTTTCACTTCATTTTTGTCTTTCTCCATTCTACTTTGTTTTACATTCTCTCCCATTAGAAGTTCTGCAAGCATTTTTATTAACTTTACCAATTTGCATATTGTTAGATTTTTTTATAATGTAAATTAGAATGTTGTTACTTGCAGTTAGTGTAATTCTCTTTGCTGCATATAATTAATTATAGTGATTCAATATTGCCTATATTGACCAGATTGTACACACACACATATATGTATAACTTTATTAATAAATACACAACTAGTCAGTACACAACAGACATATATAAAATCTCAGAAAAGATTACCAAAATCAATATTAAACTGGACACTTTAAAAAAAAAAGTTAATGTTTAGAGTTGAAAAGAAACAAAGAGAGAAATTACAGAAAGATTTATGAACTGACAATGACATAACAATTAAGATTCAGAAAACTTCTTAAAGCTGTAACCCCTCTCCCCCCTTTATAAATCTCATCATTTGAATCAATTAAACATAAATGTAACACAATCATAATAAAAAGTCCAATATATGTTATAGTATTGGAACTTATATTATGTCTCTGCTCCTTAATATAAGTTTATGACTGATTGTTTTACATTTAAAACCATAACAATATGCAATTTGCATTTTAGTTTTTAGTAAAGTGAATTTTATCAAACAAACTATTTTTATCTTATCATTATAGATTTTAATTTCACTTATGTCATTCATCCAGAAAATTATTTCAGATTGTTATTAAAAACTTTTTTCCCTCTCACAATGAATAAGATATTTTCTCAAGATAATTTCTTTTTTATTTAATTCATTTTTCTCATTAGAAATGTTTATATTTTTATAATTATACTTTACCATAAATCTAATTTTGATTACTGCTTACATCATTTTTCTGGCATTCCAAAATTTTTTTTACATCTTCCATTGCTCATAAAATTATTAGTATTTATGTTAATATGTTTATTTCTTTAGTTCAGGATTGAACAAAAATCTTTTTTTTAATCTAAAAAATGACTTTTTTTATAAGAATAAATTAAGTTATTATTCAATGATTTATAATATAGTTAATGTAATTAAAACTATTTATTGTTTAAATTATTAACAATCATTATTACATATTTTTATTTTAAAATATAACACATTGAAATATAACTAATTAATTTTCCACTTAACTTTGCTCTTAAAATGGAGATTTATACCATAGGAATTTATTAATATTGTGGATTTCAAAAATAGATATTTTACTCCCATCTCCTTATAAACCAAAACACTTCTAAGATAGAGAGAAAAAAAATCATTTTACTTAACCTTATTAATTTATAGATACTTTACTGATTTTTTAAAATCTGTTTGAAAATGTGTGTACTAATCTATTTGTTGATAAAAGATTATCTTTGAAATTTTGTTTGGATAATAGAAGTTTTTGAATGATACAGATATTTGGATGGATGGCATTTTACCTTTATCTATTTAAAGATATATTTGTAGAAATCATCAGACTAATAAGTTAGATGTACAAGGCTGGCACATTGGAGAAACATAAACAAAATATCTCATTTTAAATTTTCCAAAATTTACAAAAAAAATTTTTTTTTTTTGATTCCAAAATAATTCTTGCAAAAATATGGTATCTAATCTTATACATTTAAAACATATGACACTTTAATAATTATTGATGTTTTAAAAATTAAAACTGTTTCCTTCATGGATAGCTTGGTGTAGTTTTATATTGGCTACAAAGTCTTTATTAACTTTGACCATAATTTGTCTTATATTTAAATTAACTATATAAAACCCCAATTCCATCAATAGGAAAGATGTTTGCTTCTTCATTGTGAAAAAATGAGCAATTCTAGGTGATTTGCATATATTTGCATATATCTATATTAGACAAACTAACAACAAACATTATTATTATAAGCTATGAATATGAGAACACAAAATTCCCGAAAATGCTAAGCAATTATAAACTTTTAATATAGCTTCAAGGATGTACATTTCAAGCGCAATGTATAGATTACGAACCATAAGTGAAGTAAAACTAAGCTGCTTATTACATTAAATACCTGAGTAACTTTTTTTTTTACCATAAAAGATGACCAGAGTATCTTGTTTGATAAGTGCAAACTTCCCGCATATTCTATTTTCCATAAATATCATATTCACATTATTTCAATAGATTAATACCAATAAAACTATCACAATCAGCTTAAGAATCTCATTATTATTGTATAAATTCTTTATAGAAATGAGATATATCCATGGAAGAAATTACTATTTTAAATAAATTAATATTAAACAGCTCAATTCTTTAATAGACCTATTCAATATAAGATTTTAGTAATAACATGAAATATAAGAACAAGTAAGCTTATCAATATTAAGAAATAAATATAATTTCTCTTTGAAATGATAGTATTTTTTTTATTTCAAATTAAAGAAATGGATATTAATTTTTTTTTCATCTAAGTAAAAATAAAAATACCCTAAGAATATAAAACTATTTATTTGAAAAAAATATTTTCATGATCCGCAATATCTGAAACAATTTACTTTATAGCAAAATAAAAGCTTTAGGTCATGTAGTTACTGCATTCATCTGCCACTATCATGACTGGGGATTCATGTTTGAAATGCACGAATAATGGATTTTTTTCAAATCATATGAAGATTTAGAATAGTCAATCCAATTTGGTGAACTATCTGATATTATTTGATAAATGATTAACTAGCTACTAACATGAATATTGATGTACTATTATAAAAAGAAATAATATGGTTATAATACATTTAGAGAAGATGCCTCACTCCTACGGGTGTTGAATCTATATTTTATTTTTTAAAAAAGATTAGTTTCAAAATTATACACTTTTTTTTAGTGAATGCTTTGATTCTCTAAACACATAAAATATATATATAAAATAAGAGACAGAAATCACTCACTAGTTTAAAACTACATCAAAAGCTAATCTTATATAAGAACAGAGCTAAAAGATAATATGTTATTATAGATTGTTGACATTTACATAACTCAGTGAGAGATACTTATTTCTGTTACATTGACATGTATTTAAGCTATAATTATTTATTATTACAAATAATATTTTAATGTGAATTTTACTTTAACCAATGAAAATTTCAGTAAAATAGTACTCCAAATATTAAAATAATACTTTTGGTACAATTATTTTAACCAGTTTTCCATTTACATATTTTGAAGAACAGAAATTTTTATAAAAATGAATTACAGTGTGCTAACGACATAATGGAGCAATAAAATTATGACTATAATGAATCGGTAGTATAGTCAGCTATGTTTATAATAAATATATAAAGAAGTATCATTGATCAATAATACTATTACATGTGAATATAAACAGAAACATTATTTAAAAAAACATATTTATTAATTTTAAACATATATATATATTTTATTTTGTTAAACTAGTAATGGTTTTCAACACAAAAAAATAAAATACAAAATTTGATACTCATAATTTACAATATGCACTGATGGTACAAATATTAAAAATTGTGTATAAATAAAGTTTTAATTAAACCATGTAAATTGTACCGACAGTACTGGTATTTTTTTTCCCAAGAAAGTTTAATCTAGAAAAAGATGTATTATAAAAAGAACTTTAAAATAAATTATATAAATTAGGTAGCTAATAAAGAGTCCAAGATTCTTAGCATGCAGCATGAAGAGGAGGAAGTAGCTGCCAAAAGTAAAACAATGCCTTCTTGAAAGGGAGAAAATATGATGCTGAATGAAGTTAGTTTTAGTAAATTGCTGAAAAATTGGATCCAAGAAGGATGACCAAAAAGTTGACCAAGTTTTGTTGCTATGGCAATTTAGAATGTGCATCAGTTTGTCAATCTGTAATATCTGTATTCCGATTGATCAAGTGCATTTACCAGTAGAAAGATGAAAACAAGTATTAAATGTTTTTACACAAGAACATCTAGGAGTAGTGCAGATGAAGGCACTCACACATTTATATGTATGGTGGCCTAAATAAATAGCAGAATTGAACACATGGTAAAAACTTGCTATGATTGCTAATCTCAGCTGATTAACTAATGAATATGTACAAACAATGGATAAAAGCCAAGAAACCATGGAAGCCTATCCATATAGATTATGCAGGATCTATGAATGGACATCTAATATTAATAGTAGTAGATTTGTACAGCAGGTGATCCAAGTATAAGCTGGCAAAAACTATGAGTACTAAATATACTATAAAAGCCCTACATGCAACTCATGGATATCCTGATATATAATAATGGAACAATGTTCATTTCTGCAGATTTTGAAAACTACTTAATAGATAAAGGCATTCATCATGTTCTCATTCCAATATATCACCCAGCCTTTAACGGACTTGCAGAAAAGACAAAGTTTGAAATCTGCCTTGAGAAAAGTAAAAGTTGCAAATATGAAAGAAACACTGATATAAATCATGTTTTACCAGCATTTTATCCACAGTGTGACAAACTGGAAAACACCTGTAAGGTTGCTGTTTGGTAGAAAATGTCATACTCATTTATCTAAGCTTTTACCTGTAAAAAAGAAATCAGAAAAAAGTACTTCTAGCAAAGATACATAGAATGCGAACTTCAGAGTTAGTGAAATTGTATGGGTTCAAGACATATTAAAAAAGAAATAGATACCTGATACCATAATTAAAAAAAATATCTGAAGTTATACAAGTGATAAAACTTGAAAGTAGATTGCAAATCAAAAGATACATAAATCATTTAAGAGAGCAATTCTCTGATACATTGATTGTGATAAATAAAAACATGTAGCAACCAATCTTCAATCAGAATTTTTGACAAATCCATTAAGCAGGATGATGTATTGCCTATTGAGCAGAATACAGGAAATGAAGTTAAGGTGGCTCAAGATGTTGTCAACCCAATTAAAGATGAACAGTTATCTAGATCAGAAGAATCAATTGATATAAGCATGGATCTTAATGAGAATAAAAATATTTCCAATTTCTCGAAGTCAAGAAATCAGAGAAAGCCTGCCAGATATAGAGAATATTTTCTAGAGGAAAGGAAGATGCACTGATGGTACAATTATTAAAAATTGTGTGCAAATAAAGATTTAATTAAACTATGTAAATTGTACCAACAATACTGGTGTTTTTTCCTTAAAAAGATTATTAAAAAAAAAAAGTATTATAAAAAGAACTTTAAATTATGTAAATTAGCATAGCTAATAAAAAGAATCCAAGGTTCTTAGTGCACAGCAGTCAAAAACATGGCTGCCAAGAGTAAAACAATGCCTTCTCAAAAGCTAGAAAAGATAATGCTGAATGAAATTAGTTTTAATAAATTGCTTATTGTTAAAGTTCAGATAGAATGTAATGTGAACAGACTTTAATTAGAACAGTAAACAAATCTTTAGAAGATTAATGAACTGCTTATTATCTGCAGTGTGTGAAAAAATATATTCTCGCACAATAAATATACTGTAACTAAACTCCCAAAAGTTAATGGGATTAATTGTTAGTAATTTAATTTTACTGTATTTGTTATATTGTTCAATTAATACATCAGCAACAGAAATAAATTTGCTGATATATATATTTAATTTTTGTAAGTATTATTTATTTTTGCCAAAATGGCTGAGATTAGGTCTCCCCATGACCACAGCACAAGATTTAACAAATGAGATTTATATAATGTCATATTCATAATGTGATAAAATAGCAATATGGATAACAATAGATTAATAAATGACAAAGATAAGTTAAAAAAATCTTAGATTCCCATGCTTCCATCTATATATTACAATAGTTTACTATTTCTTTTTGACACCTCTCTATTTCAGACATCAAGCAGGCAATAACTCATTGGCTCCCAAGAACAAGAAATGGTTGAATCTTGCATGCCCATTGATTAAATAAATTTCTCACCAACATGATGTGATAATATTGTGAGCCTTCTCAGTCAATTGGTGTCCTAAGTATACATATAATAATTTCTTATGTACCTAGTCATAGTTTATTTATATAAATAAACAATATATATTTACCTTTTTCAATATGCTTCATTATTTTTTCTTTCATAACACTTGAAAACTGGTCAATAACTGTAAGGTACTTTGCGATAATAATATTAGGCACAAAATTTATCATATTTTGTTCTCCACATCCATAAGGCATTTTCACTAAAGAGTCTAAATGATTAATAGTTGGTCCTAAGATATCAACTAAAAGAGACAAAAAAATAAAGTTAAATTGCTTATTAAAAATAGTATTATATTAAAAATATTTACAAACAAGATTGAAGTATATAAAGAAAAATATACATAGAACTGAAATAAATACATGTAAACTGCATTTGATACAATTAATTTATTTTATGACATCATCATGAAATGTGACATTATGTTAGACAAATATAATACTCAAAATAAATATTACAATTTGTCCAACCAGCTTTCAAAATCTTTTTTCTAAATGTTTAAAACTACCACATTTATTGTCATTAGAACTATAACTACCAATAAAATACCATCTGAGTTTATTTGCTACATTCAACATATGTTTTTAAAAGTAATAATTTACCCAGTTTACTCTATAAAGCCACCGATTGTAATCATGAGGAATTAATAGTAATCAATGAATGTTAGTGTTATGTACACATTCCCAGATTACTTTCTGGATCAGTAAGGAACTTTGGATTTAAATCCACTGAATATCCAAGCTTACATTAGATAATTGTATTTATATATGGAACTGTTTTCATCATCTAATATAAGTATTGAATGTCTTTTAGAAAAATTTAACTTTATTTAAATATTCCAAATAAATTCAACTGTTAGTAATAGCACACAGAATAGTAAGTATATGCACAACATTTTGAGAAATATTATTCTCTTCTCTTTTTCAGGTGTTATTGCCCTGATAAGTAATAGTAATCAAGCCTGGACCCTTAGATTCTTGAATATTGACTTTTAAGGTAACACTCTAACCAACTGAGTCATCCTGCCAAAGCAACAGTTAGTAAAAATTTCATATACTAATCTATGATGTTCCTCATGATTTCTCATTTTTTCTTAAAAGCAAAGTTGATGAGAGGTTTCTATACATTATGTCTAGTCACATTAGGTTGGCTTATGGAATTGTCCACCACTGTTCCATGAGCAGCTTCTTTAAAGTATTGTCTTTGTACCTTTTCTGCTCTATCCAATATTTTTGCATTTTCCCCCAACTGAAAATACTTTCATTGGTACATACATGGTCTGCTGTCTTAGACACATCTGTTCTCTCTCTTTTAATCATCAGTTTGGGTTTTTGCAATCACTTTTCAATAAGGTGACTGGTTTCACCAATATATGTTCTTCCACATTCACATGGTATTTCACAGATACAGTTTTGCTTTTCAGCATTTCAAGTTTAGGTTTTGTAGATGTTAGAATTCCTTTTAGTCTGGTGTGGCTTTGGAAAGCTGTTCTGATGTTAATTTATTACAGATTTCCTTAATTTGCCATCTATTTTTGATATGTAAAGATACACTACCACACCAATAATTGGTTTTTTTCTTTTGATGGTTCTTTTTGTTGCCTATTTAAGGTTTTGTTAATAACAGCAGATGGATAACCATTTTTTCTAAGACATTTGTTCCATATAAATATTTTCTTTTTTTAAATTGCTGGTTTCTGAACAAGCTTCTTTTGCTCTGTTCCATAGTGATTTATAGCTCCATGATTGGATGGATATGCTAAGTATTTTTTGTGTATGTGGGTTTTTCTATAAACTGTAGTTTTGATTTTGCCATGAGACTTGTCACAAGAACATTTAAGAATGCAAAGTTTTGTTCTTTTTCTGATTCTATTGTGAATTTAATTGAAGATGATATGTTGTTGATGTGGTTCCAGAAAGTTTTGTAGTAGGGTTCCACCATATGACCATACAGCTTCAAGTTCTTCCATGTACATATTGCTAATCAGGAGTGACAATAGTAAGTCTATAGCCTTACCTTAATTTTGTTGGAAGAATTCTGTATGGTATTGAATGTAGGTTGTTGTAATGCAGAATGTTCTTTTTCCTATGTATTGATTTCTACTTTAACATATACCATTTACAATCTTCTTAATGACTTTATCAATACTATTTAAATAGTATTGATAAAGTGCTTAAGAAGATTGTAAATGATATATGTGAATGTGGAATGTTAATAGTACCATTATATTATCAATAAGAAGAGTTGTTTTGATTTGCAAAATATTAACACCATTTAATATTTTGCTTACAATAGACAATCCTTCTTCACATGGTACATTTGAGAAGAAACTTTATACATCAAAGCTCACTAGTATGTCAGTTCTTTCGATTTTCAGGTTGATTAATTCTAAAAAATGTCTAAAATCCGTGACAACAGACTGGATCTTGCATGTCAAAGGACTAAGAACTTCAAGGTGAATTTCTAGAACTAACAATAGTTCTTAATGAAACATGATCCTGATGGATTTTAGATAGACCTTAAAGATGAGGTATCTTGCTGAACTATGATGTTAGTTTACTTTTTTCTGAATCATTGAAGTACCTGAAATGTTTTATGAGTAATGCTTGTAACTTTGTTTCTGTTCTTGGTATTGGATTTTTTGCCACATTTCTGTATTGGCCTGCTGTGAGGAGTTCTGGCATTTTTTTTCCATAATAAGTTGCATCTATTACAATTGTTGCATTGCCTTGGTCAGCAGAGAGAATAATTATAGATTTATCTACTTTGATAGATTTAATTGCTGTTCTCTTCCCATAGGATATGTTTGACTCCAATTTTTGTTGCTTGCCAGGTATTCTTTTTATTCTCCAATGTAATTCTGTTCCTTCTTCTAAAGGAAAATTTTGAGTCACTTCATCAGTGGCTTCCATTATATCTAATAAAGGAATATTGGATGGTGTTTTGTCAAAGTTTAATCCTTTTTCAAGAACAGAAATTTCAGCATCTGTTAGATGTTTAGAAATGAGAATTTTAACAGAAGAAGCTGGTATTCTGCTTGGTACATTATGATTTTTGATATGCCCACATAGGTTTGCAAGTTTTTTCTTTTGGCATTCTTTAAGCCAACATAGTGGGATTATAAATAATGTATGAAAACCACTAGTCAAACTTTGCTCTTAAAAAGTGGAGAAATCAGGAGAAACCTCGTAGATACATATATGAAATTTCTAATGATTGTTGCCTTTGGCAGGATGGCTCATTTAGTTAGGGTGTTACCTCAAAATTCAATATTCAAGAATCTAAAGGTCCAGGTTTGATTCCCACCCTAGTACTGTCATTGGTCAGGCCAGCAACATCTGAAGAGAATAGAACAATTCCTCTCAAAATGTGCATATACTAACCTGTGTGCAATTACACACATTTGAAATATGTGAAAAAAGTTAAATTTTTATAGAAGACATACAAACTTAGTTAGATGATAGAAATAGTCCAATATATAAATACAACTAAAATACCATCATCACAAACCTTTAGGAAAACACTAAGTATTTGATATGAACCCGATACTATATCAAACTTTAGACATTATGAAAAATTATGTCCAATGCTTGCTAAAGTAGAAAATCATTCAACTTTCTTATGTAAATATAAATCTGAAGGAATAGTTCCTAAGAGTTCGCAACTGAAACCTCCAATTCACTCTCAGAGAGCTGAAAAAATTACTCACAGAGCAAATGGAACTCTATTAAGAGGAAGAATAAATGCTCAAAGGTTTTCCAAATAACAAACCTTTCATTCCATTAATAATGTAGAATGTTTTCTAAAAAATAAACTTACTGATGAAAACTTCACAAGAGTTTCTCAAGCAGTAAAAAAATCATATTCTACATTACATGGAAAAATAATGACAAAAGAAAAAACTTGCAAACTTATATGGGCATATCAAAAAATCATAATGTACCAAGCAGCGTACCAGATTCATCTGTTAAAAATCTCAGTTCTAAACATCTAAATACTGAAATATGTGTTCTTGAAAGAGGATTAAACTTTGTCATAACACTGTCTAATATCTCTTTATTAGATTTAATGGCAGCCACTGAGAAAGTCACTCAAAAATTGCCTTTAGAGGAAGTAGCAGAATTACATTGGAGAATAAAAAGAACACTTGACAAGCAACAACAATTGAAGTCAAACATATCCTATAATGAGAGGAAAGCAATTAATCATTCAAAATAGATAAAGCTATAATTATTCTCTCTGCTAAAAAGGCAATGCAATAGTTGTAATGGATATAGCTGATTATGATAAAATATACAATAACTCCTCACAGCAGGTCAATATAAAAAAAATGGCAAAAAATCCAAAACTAAGCACAGAAACAAAGTTACAAGAAGTGCTCAGAAAGCATCTCAGATACTTCAGTGATTCAGAAAGTAAACTAACATCATATTTCAGCAAAATACCTCATCTTTAAGCTCTACCTAAAATCCATAAGGATCATATTCCATTAAAACCTATTGTTAGTTCTAGAAATTCATACCAAAATTTGTCAAGATTTCTTCTCAAAGTTCTTAGTCCTTTGTAAGGGATTATAGACACTTTGTAGAATTAATCATGAAAATTGAAAGAACTGAGATACTAGTGAGCTATGATGTGGAAAGTTTATTCACAAATGTACCATGTGAAGAAGGATTGGAAAAAGATTAAATGGTGATAATAGCTTACAAATTAGAACAAATCTTTCTATTGATAGTATAATTGAACTATTAACATTCTGCATAACAACAATCTACTTTCAATACAACACAGAATTCTTCTAACAAAATCAAGGAATGGTTATGAGCTCACCATTATCACCCTGATTAGCAGTATTCACATGGAAAAACTTGAAACCACAGTCATAAAGTACTCTATATCCACCTAAAGTTTGGTTATGCTATGGTGATGATATATTTATGATATGGATGGTAGAGCACTAATATAAACTTTCTGAAACCACATCAACAACATACCCCCTTCAATTAAATTCACAATAGGATCAGAACAAGAACAGAAATTGACATTATTAGAAGTTCTTGTGACAAGACTCCCTCATGGCAAAATCAAAACCCACACATACAGGAAAATACTTAGCATATCCATTCACACCAGAAACACAAAACATAGTTATACTATCACTATGTAACAGAGCAAAAGAAGTCTGTTCAGAAACCAGCAATTTGAAAAAAGATCTATATAGAACAAACCCATAACACCAGCTGTTATTAAGAAAACCTTAAATAGACAAAGAAACCATTAAAAGAGAAAAACAATTATTGTTATGATAATGTATCCTTACATACCAAGAGTAGCAGACAAATTAAGGAAAATCTGCAACCAGTGTAATATCAGAACAGTTTTCCAGAGCCATATCACACTATGAGGCATTCTACCATCTACAAAACCTAAACTTGAAATGCTGAAAAGCAAAAACTGCATATATGAAATACCACACGAATGTGGAAGAACATATATTAGTGAAACCAGTTACCCCACTGAAAAGTGATTGTAAGAACACAAACTGATGATCAGACTACATATGTACCAATGTATATATGTTTAATTGGAAAAATACAAAAGTATTGGATAGAAAAGGAACAAAGATGAAAAAATTTAAAGCAGCTGTTCATATGACAATGGTAGGCAATCTATAAGTCAACCTATTGTGATTATACACAATGTATGGAAACATCTAAAAAGTAGAGAAATCAGGAGAACATCATAGATAAGTATATGAAATTTCTATTGCCTAGGATGGCTCAGTTAGTTTGAGTGTTACCTTAAAATTGAATATTCAAGAATCTAAGGGTCCAGGCTTGATTACTGTCACTGATCAGGGCAGCAACAACTAAAAAAGAGAAGAGAATAATACCTCTTGAAACATTGGGCATATACTAACCTGTGTGCTATTACTAACAGTTGAATGTATTTAGAATATTTAAATAAAATTAGTTTTCTAAAAGACATTCAATTCTTATATTAGATGACGGAAATAGACAAATATATAAATATAATTAAAATACCACCACCATCCTAAACCTTCAGGAAAGCATTACATTAGAATTAAGTAGAAGGAATTATTAAAGCATTACTATTCTCTTTGTGGTTAAGTGCAATAGTAAAATGAAGAATTTTGGAACTCAAGGTCCATGGAATACAATTACATCGACATTCAAACCTTAAAAGCTCCTGAACAATACATGATTTCATTATTTATTTTATTAACAAATTACTAAAAAGAAATATAACATTATAATTCAAACCTAAATTGAAAACTTTGCGTGCAAAAATATATTTGTAATATAATATAGGCGCTATTGCAACTGACCACAAAGCTACTTTTTACTTAAAAAACAAAATAAAATATATTATTCTGCAAGCACGTTCAAGAGATGTGCTCTCATCTTCATAGCTCTGAGTGGAGTAATTATATGCAAATTATGCAAAGTTCAAAGGCTAATTACTCCATTTCTTTGAGATCATGAAGCACGTGTCTTTGTGATTGATGGCATTGCAATCCATCTTTGCACTACATCAGAAACTAACAGGACACAAGTGTGAACCACAAGATGTCAACCTGGTCTGCAAAGAAAGACATGACATGAAAGAAAAAGTTAAGGAGGCCTGCTTCATTGCGATCGATTACAATGCCATCACTCGCAAAGACGCATGCTTCGCGATCTCAAAGAAATGGAGTAATTAACCTTTGAACTTTGCATAATTGGCATATAATTACTTCACTCAGGGCTATGAATATGAGAGCACGTCTCTTGAAAGCACTTAGCAGAGTAATATAATTTTATTTTATTTTCTAAAGTAAAGCGTAGCTTTGCGGTCATGTGCCAATAGCACCTATATTATTTTATAAAAAGAAATATAAAATGCCTAGACTTCTTTAGTTTACTTAGGGGCAATATCTATATATATATATATCATTTGAGATTAAACCCCATAACACAGTACAATAAATATTTAAAAAACTCTCAAATGCGATTTATATATTAAGCACTGTGTTCTATTATATATATGTGCAAACTTTTTTAAAAAGCAGTAATTTTATTTTGGCCTTCAGATTAATTGGTACTATTAGTTTTCTTTGTATATCAATTCTATTTCTATTGATTATAATTTCTGCTTTTTCTATAGTGACACGCTTTCTTGACTTCTTAATTAATATTGCCCAATTTTTTAGTAAAATTAAGGACAATCCCACACTACTGTTAATTTCCATATTGGTTTTTGTCAGAGAATTCATACTTTTAAGAAAACATGATTATTATATATATACTGTTTATTGTTTTTACTTCAATTTATTCTAGACTCTTCTTTGCCACGATTTGAAATTCCGGAGTAACTCATTTTTTTAACTTGGTTTTTTAGTGACAAACACATTGTAAATGTCTAGTTTTTGCACGTGGTATTTAGTGCTTTTAAATTTTCAGGTCTTCTTTAAATATTCCACAATAGTCCATAAAATGACTTGGTAAGGCTTGGAGAGCTTGTGATTTAAACATCAAATTTATTCACACGCATTTCATATGTTGCTACATCATTATTATTCTGAAATTCTGCAGTGTTTTTCATGAGTAACTCTCGTGTTATACATATAATCACTGCCTGCTTATTTATCAATGCTACTTCACTGAGGAGAACCTGGTGTAACTTGCTGTTAGTCAACTCCTAGAGCCACTGAGTATGTAATCCAATTCAACACTAAATTCAGTTTTCACTAGATCCCAGTGCTTTATCATATTGTTGACACCTCTCATTCAGTTCGTCACCTATTTTTAAAATGTAGATGTGTTGTGAACCTCGCAAGTATCGAAGTTCTGGAGTCTGCTATTCTAACATTGCACCAAACTATAAATTATCATCAATAATTAGTTTGTAATCAAGGAATTATTGCTTAACTAGCAACAAGTGGCAAACAGAGAGTAACAATTCCATTGAACTGACCAGAGATGTTATTTCCTTTACTCAGTGAACTACTATTATTTTATGCTAATTATTCAGCAGAGTTCCTTTTGACAACTAAATTTTCTTTATAAGCATTTTCTTTTAGAAAGTATTCATTAATTCTTATTATTTATCTTTTAAAAGTCTTTTCATTAATCTTCTCTAAGATTTTTGAAGGCAAGATTATCTAAAATCTTAATTTATGTGCAAGTAAACTGTTTGAAATATCTTTATATTTCTAATTGCACCTTTTTAAAAATCTTTAATTATAAATTTTATGCTATTTGTTTTCACCCAAATAAAATAATGTCTTCTGTTTTTAATACCATATCTTCTTTCTCTGTATGCTAGATTTGACATAAGCTTAAAATATAATCGTTAATTTTTTGGAATGCTTTCTCTAATTTTTATCTTTCTTTGCTCACATCTTTTTTATCCTTCCTTCAATTGCCTAGTGATTCCATATCTTGTACAATGATAAAAATCAATCCTTATTTAAAAATTATAGTCAGAGACTTGGTTCTTATAATTTGTGAGATTACTAAATAGATATTTCAATATGTTCATTATGTATATTAATTCTATCTGAAGACATATAACAGTAATTGGGCAATAAAGTAATTTGAATTATTAAACTAATATAAATAAATATTTTAATGTGTTTGTTTTGTATACATGTTAAATTCTTAACTTGGAAAGAAAGTGAGAATAAACTGGAAAATAAAGTAATATGAATACTGACCAGGCATTAATACTAGGTCATCGACAGTGATATTTCTCTTGTAATTATATGCCGAATTGTTTCCATAATCTACAATTGTTAAATGTCTTTAGAAAAATCCAAACTTTATTTAAACCATTCAAAGACATGCAACTGTTAATAATAACACGAGTTAGTATATAACATAATGTATTGAGAGTTATTCTTCTCTTTTCTTCAGATATCACAGTCAGACCTGTGATAGTACTAAAATAAAAACTGAACCTGGGACTTTTAGATTTGTGAAAAGTGAATTTTAGATGAAGATGATCTAACTAAACAATTCTGTCAAAGGCACAGCCAGTAGAAATTGGATTTGCTTTCTTAAGGACAAAGTTAATAAGTGGTTACCAAACTTTACAAATTGTCAATCATTTATAAGGTTATTTGCTAATGTCACATAAGCAGTTTGTTTAAATTTTCTTTTTACTTTTTTTTACTTTCTTCTTCTTCCTTTTCTTTTGTATTGATTTCTACTTATACATATCATTTAAACTCTTTAACAATACTATTTTTTATATCAAAACTTTATTCTAACAGTTTCGACTGTCCTGTAGTCATTATCAGAGCTCTTTACAATGGTATTTCTAAAAACCCAACTGACCAAATTTCTTTGCTTTTTTTTTCTCAATCCAATATTTCTCTTTTCCCAATTAAACATAAGTTCATTGGTTCAGGTATGTTCTGCTACTCTTAACACATCTGTTCTTTTCTCTATAATCATTACTTTATGCTCTTAATACTTTTCCAATAGATTGACTGGTTGTACTAATATATCTTTTCACATTTATATGTTATTTTATAGCTGCACTTTTTGTTTTCAGATTTTCAATTTGGATTTTGTAGAAAATAGTATTCCTCATAGTGCATTATGCCTTTAAAAAGTTGTTTTATTATACTGATTGCAGATTTTCTTTAGTTTGTCTGTTATCTCTGATATATATGAATACATATCTATAATAATTATTTTAATTTAATATTTCTTTTTGTTGTCAATTTAAGGTTTTTTTAAATGATAGTTGATAGATAGACCATTCTTTATAAGAAATTGTTTTATGTAAAAAATTTATTTTTTCAAGACACTACTTTCTGAATTAACGTCTTTTGTTTTGATCCATAGTAATAATTTAACACCAATTTTTGTGTTTCTCTCATATAAATGTGCTAAATATTTTTCTCTGTGGGTGAATTTTTTGTACACTAAAGTTTTGATATGAGGAAATCTTATCAAAAGAATGTTTAAGGATAACAATTTTTGTTCTGGTTCTAATTCTACTGTGAATTTTGTTGAAGATGTTATGTTGTTGATGTGTATCCAGAAGTATTGCTTCATCACTGACCATACAACAAATGTATCATCAACATAGTAAAAAAAGACTTTAGGTAGAAAGTAGTATTTATGGCTGTGATTTCAAATTCTGTTGTTGATCAAGAGTAATGGCGATGAATCCATAATTATCTGTTGATTTTGCTGGATAAATTCTATGTTATATAAAAGAATGTTGCTGTTATGCAGAATGTTAAAAGTTCCATTTTCTATCAGTAAATAAAGATGTGTTGGCTTGTTAGCTATTATCATCATATAATCTTTCTTTTACAACAGACAATGCTGCATTACAAGGTATATTTATGAATAAGTTTTCTACACCAGAGCATTGGTTTTATCAATTTTCATGTTCTCGATCAATTCACAAAGTGTTTAGAATCTCTGACTAAGAACTATCAAAGGTATAAAAAACTTAAAAGAAAATCTTAAGTTATTATATAATGAATTTTTAGAACTAATAAGAAGCCTTAATGGAACATGGATAGATTTTAGGTAGACCCTAAAGTTCCACCATAACAAACTTTAAGACAAACAATCCTATTTGTCACTGATTACTACTTCACGTAACACAGTTTATCCTAACATCTAAAATTTTCAAATTCTTATTAGGACTCTTAATAATCATTTGTTGTGATATATTTGATATAGCTTTATACATGACATTTTTCTGAAATAAATAATTATTTTAGTAGCTTTTTTTTACAACCAATCTAATTCTCAATATTTTCAAAATATTTCAGATATATCAAGATTCCATGGGATATGAAGTATTATAACTTTATATTTCTCATTGCATTGCCAAATCCATATAATATTAATATCATCCATGTTCATTATTACTTTTTACGATGTTTTTTTACAACCCATTATGATGCTTTCAGATAGCTAATAGTTAGTTATTCAATTAATGAATGATAATGAGATATTTCAGTATTCTTAGCCAGAAGTTAAAATTAAAAAAAAACATTATATCACATATATACATGCATTTGATAATTGATAGTTATAAAAATTCACTCATTTACTATTTCTTTTTAGTATTTTCTCCTCGGTAAGCATTTAAGCTTAGATGGAATGCTTTTGATAGAAGTAACTTAGTGTTAAAATTGTAATATGTCTATATATTTGGCAAGGTTTAATATTTATTAATTCTTACTTTTACATCAGATACATTTATATTTAATAGAAGAATGATTATAGAGCTTTCAAACTATAACTTTATATTTCTTATTGCATTGCCAAATCCATATAACAATAATATCATCTATGTTGTTTATTATTTTTTACAACGCTTTTTTACAACCCATTATGATGATTTGGATTGTTCCAGAAATCTTCTTCAGAACTTCTACTTATAATTGAATTTAGGAGTTAGGATTTGGAAATATAAGTAAAGTTCTGAAGAAGATTGCTGGGGCAATCGAAACTGTCATAGTAGATTATAAAAAAGCATTGTAAAAAATAATAAAGAATATGGATGTATATATGAACAATGATTAGACTCTTACAGACACATCCATATATATATATATATTAAAAATAATATTCATTTACTTAACTACTTATCTATATATTTTATATATTAGTTATTTTACCAATTGCACTGACTTCTGCTCTTAATGACCCATCAACCAAACTTTCAGCTGGAAGTTCAATATCAACCTTTTGATTAAAGATATTATTTTGACTTAAATCCAGAAAAATTGGATTATTGAAATGAAGTGTTACTCCTTCAGGCTAAATAAAATAAAATTAATATATTTATAATATCAAATATAATAGTGTAATATATATATATATATGTCTGTTTACGTTATATGTCAAAAGTAGAATATTGCTTTATGTTATTAAAAATGGTAGGCATATCATAAAATGGTTGCAGTTTAATATTTATTTGATAATAATTAGATATTGTAAATACATTAAAAAGCTAACATTATTTTTATTATATTACATGCAATAATATTTATATGTGTGTTTTTGTGTAATATTAAAATTAAATGGCATCAATTAATATGTAATATTTTAGAATAAGCGAATTCTCCATTGACTAATTTATGTTCATTGGTTACACCTTAAGATGGTTTAAGCTCATAGCTTAGAAACCAGTCACAAACAACCTGAATCTTGATCACTTAGTCGCATGTCACTTATGAGATTATTGTCTTGGCTGCTGAATTCATACCAACGCAAGTTATACAAATTACTTTTTATTTGTATTGGTATATAGGCAAGATGTAGTCATGTACAATTATCATAATTATAAGTTAATTTGTTCAAAATCATATCTCACACACCAAACTGTACCACTTTTTCAAGTTTTTCTAACCTTTAAATCTTCAAATACTAGAAACCATTTCCCTTTTTAAGGTCATTATTTAATTTTTTTTTCTTCTACCTCTTTTCTTTAAATCTTTTTGGTATATCTTTCATAATTATTCTGCCTTTAAATGGAAGACCATTATAATTCCTTTTTATAATTTTCTAAATAATCTTTATTCATTTATTTTTTAAAAAAGTTTTATGCAGTATTATTATTACTATTTCAACACATTTTCATTCTTTTCTAAATGCACATCCGCAAGACAACTAATATTTTGTTCACATTTCCTAATTATCCATGTTTCTGTTCAAAATAAAGTTACATTTTACAAGAGACAACCTTCTTTCTTTGATCTAATTTCAATAAGCTACAGAAAAACATTTTACTCTTATTAACTCTCTACTTTTATTATTATAGTATTCCTATTGTTTGTTTATAAATATCTTGTCCAATGAATATTTCTAATTGTTTATTCTCAATGATTTCATTTTAGTTGTATTTATTGTCCTTTCAAATTTCTGAAAAACTCTAAAAATTCTACATAATCTTTTGTTAAGCATCCTGACTATGTCATTGGCAAATCTAATATAATGAATGATAAACCCAATTCTTATCTAAACAACAGTTTTATTTTGAAACTCATCTAAACATACATTAAATAAAACAAAAGATAAGTTACATCTCTGACTTTTACCTTCACTTATTCTATCACTTCCATAAAATGATTTAATCTTAAAAATGTCTTCTAAGTCATATATACATTTTTTAATAAATGTCTTTCTTTCCAATATACATCTCCTTTTTTTAAATACATTCAATAAAGCAATCATGTTTGCAATAAATGAAATGACCTTTTAAGATGAATAAAACAAATATCATTTTCTTTTTATCTCTCTATTCATGTCTCAAGAAGAATTACCATTTCAATTGATCATTTAGTTTCTCTACCTTTTCTAAATAAAAACTGTTCTCTAGATTTAAAAAAAAGTCTACTGACTTTCAACTAATCTTTTTAAAACTTTCACATTTCATATAAATAATCCTTTTCACTTATGGAGTCACAACTGATATCTGGCCACTCTTCTGACTCATATATTAAAAATATTTTAAAACTTATTTGCATAGCCTTTAATAATTGAAATAAAATTTCATCAATTCATCCAGTTTAAGTCTCTACAATTTCTTTCTTCATTATTATATAATTTATTTCATCTTTATTTTCTTGACTTTCTTTTGAATTAATATTGAAAGAGTTAATTGCTTATATCATTTAAGTTATTTCGATGTTCTTCCCATATTTTTTACATATCTGCCTTTTTATAACTTACCATTTCTACTTTCAATTTCTTCATTTGTGTGAAAATATATATATTAAATCAAATCTACCTTTTCTTTATAATTTACTACATCTTTCCAATTATGCTCATATTTTAATTCACTATTAGATATACCATGCATATTTTTTTAATTCAACAGAGTTTACAGTTTATCATTTCCTTTCTTTTTTTTTACAATATTCTTTATTTCATCATGAATTCAAGACTGATTTGACTCTTTTACTTCTTTCACAACCACTGAAGCCATCTTTCAAATTTCCCTTGAATAACTCCTACCTTTTATTTAATTTACTTTATCAATTAACTTACTATTATTTACACTTTTTTCCCCTAATAAGTCTGAACATTTTTTCTATTAAAATCATCAACTATTTATCCATTTCTTTTGCCTGGTAGTTCTTGACTTAAAATATAATCTCAATTCTTTCATTAGCAAATTATGATCTGCATATATATACAAACATATATATATATAAGTAACTTATTTAGCCTCAGAGAAAGTGTCAATTAATAATAATTGATAATTTCTTGGCATCATCAAAGACAAAGGTTATCTCTGTTTACATAGATAAAATCTTACTTCTGTTCTTTATTAGAATAACAATTCATGGAAAATATTAAATTCAATATATATATAATATCAAATGAAATAAATATAATAATCAAAATATTCTAGAATATTAAAAAATTCCATATTTCTATATAAAATACAAATAATATCTTTGCTATGGCCAGCTTATGGCATTTTCTTTCATCTTGGGTAGCAATCAAGATGGCAGAAAATGCCATAAGCTGACTATAGCAATGATTTTATTTGTATTTTATATAGGAATATGAAATTTTTTAGTATTTATTCTAGAATATTGTGATTATATATAGCAATAACAGATAGTGCATATGTGTTCTTAACATTTCTAAATCTATTTTGAACTTAAACCAAATTTAATTAAAATCTATTGTTATATCACTTGTATAAATCTTCCTTTAATAATTTTTAACTAATGTTTTTATTATTATCACATTAATTTTTTTACAAAAAGATATCAACACTTTGCACCCCATCACAATGTTCCTCTCCTCCTTCTCCCAACTATCATTACGTTAATTCATTTATATACATATATATGTATTTAATGATGATTTCAAAGTCTTTATTCACATTTTTCTACTTCATTATCATGACTACTAGATGGTTTAATGTATTTTTGCTAAATAATGCAATATTATGTACATCATACATAATATATCCCAGTGAAAGGTACCCGTTTCCTTTCCAGCCTAGCTATAATGCAATCTCTGAATTAATATGTATGCTATGTAATACCATAGTTTATCTATTCAACATAAAAGTGTGAACCTTCTAGCATAGTCTTATCATGAATTGTGACAAAAAATGTAACAGATTTGTATCTTAACCCATGACAGGACAATATGCAACATTAAATTTTGTTTTAAATTTGATAAACTGCTATTAAAACATTTGAAATGGTTCAACTATGTATGGCAGTGAAGCCATGAGTCACAAAGAATGTTTTAAAGTGGTTTTTGCAGGATTTTGTGATAGAAGGGAAAGCATTGACGATGATTGATGAAGATGTGAAAAATATTGTCACATTTCATATCATAATTTATTGCATCTTAAGATTCTTGTGTAGCAAATGCACTGAATCAGAGATGGGCTGCAGAAACTTCCAAAGAGAATCAATTACCTTTCATAGAATACATTCTATCTATTTACTACTCCTACTGTTTTAGTGGGAAAAGTTTTTTTTTTTTCTTTATGTGCACATATATGTATTTCTGCTCTTTAAATGGATAATAATATACCAGATAATTTCTTTTCTAGATAGTTTAATGGTAACAATATATTTACCTTTTTGTACACACATACAAACAAAACTTTTTCATGAATTTTATAAAATAAATAGTTTCATTCTTGGAAAATTTACTGTCAGCAATATAATTCTTTCTTCCACATGTATACATACATTAATTCTAATATTTTCATGGATAAATGATGATTTCATATTATTATTATTTTCGGGATATTTCATGTAGTAAAATAGCTAAATAGCTGATGTTTCAGTACAATAACAAGCACCCTCATCAGAGTGTCCTCTTTGCTCTGAGGAAGGTACTTGTTATTGTACTGAAACATAAGCTATTTAGCTATTTTACTACATGGAATATCCTGAAAATAATATGAAATTATATATATATATATTGTGATGATCACACATACTGTAATCACACATGTATACATTTCATATATATATATATCGCATAATATTAAATGTGAGTTTTTTATATGTAAATTAATACATAGAAATTGGATAATAAAAGTAGGAAAGAAAAAAAAAAATTTTAAGATAGTGTCAATAAAAAAAATCAAAATGGTAGTTGAGGAATGCAATTAAAAGCAGAATCAATTATAGTAATTAAAGAAAGTGAAGGAAGGTAAGCAACCAAGATTCTTATCTTTCACCTTCCAAAGTCAACTTTTTTTAAAAATTTAAGAATAGTAAAGTTAAGGGAATATTAAAATAGGATCATCAAAGTTGATGATTAAGTCTTAAAGGGAAAAGTAAATAAAAAGGGGGTTAATGATTGTAGAATTAGCGATCATAAAATTCAGTCGCAGTTATAAATAAAATAAATAGATTTACAAAAAAAATAAAGATCATCTCTTCAAACTACACATGTGAACGCATGAAATATATGTATGGCTATGTGAAGGAAAGAAAGAGTGTGTAAATAAGAAAATTATTTTATTAAAGAGAAATAAAAAAAAAAAAACAATATTATGGAAGTAAATAAAAAAAAGAAATAAAAAAACAAGAAGAAAATTTACGTATTTTATGAAATAAGCATTTATTTTTATAGTGTCTGTATATAATTGTAATTACATTCATATCGGCCTTTCAAGCCAATTGTGCAAACGCTTTGCGAGTGTTAAATAATAAATGAATACCCTCTGACCAATACAAGATATAGAATTTATGCAGGAATAAAAAGAATCCCTCTTATTCCTACGACTCAAATATTTATATATGAGCAAATCTGAAGTACTGGAACAGAAGGCGTGACGATAGAACGGTCACTTTAAATTACTATATACAATGTCTGAATGAATGACGCTGATGAAATTTTCTAGAATTTACTAAACGTCATTCCAACTGAAACTTAATCATATATATTGTAACGAGACAGCGTTACATCAATATTAAATCTAGGATACATCGATAAACACACACACACCAGCAAGCAACATAAAACACTCGTAACTTTATTTTCGTAATTAGTAATAGTTTTCTTTCTCTCATAAATACATTTATAAAACACACTGATAAAATGCAGACGGTAAAACGTCTAATTAAATGATTAAAGCCTTTAGATAATAAAAATAATAACAAAAAATAATTTGCTTTCCTAAATAATAAAATATAATATGCACTCCTAAAATAATAAAAATAATTATCAATCAAAATCACCACGGGGAATTAAAAAATGTTTATTTTAGAAATATAATTTTAACTAGAATAAAACTTATAGAAAAGATTTGAGGAAAAGATAAATGCTCGACTTCTAAATGTAAAATAACTTGTATTGTTCTAGTAAAACACACGCACACACGCATGCCTTCGAGGTGTGAAGGAATAAGGTTGGTTGAGTGAGATTGCAAAATGAGATTGTCCCAAAATAAATATTGCCTTTAGCACAAAGAGTGAGTGAGCAGGTACCTCAAACGCGGACCTGAACGACAACTCCAAGAACAGGGAACTATGGGGGTAGATTGGATCCCAAGATATGGATCAACCTTTATAAATACTGGTCAAAACCTATTTTTTTTTAATTTGGTAAATTTTTGGTTAAATTGGTTGAATGCAGTTCGATTCGATTCAGTTCGATTGATACATTCTCATTATTGTGTTTTTTTTATTTTCCAATTCTCAGTACGCTGAATTACCACCGGCTCATTTATTCCGATGCTTATGCTTTTATTTAAAATTAGAATTGTTCTGAATTAGCTTGGTTATTCCTCAACTTTTAAAATGATCATCATGAAATTAATCCCAAGAGCGTCGACTGTCATGAGGGGCTAATAAACCCTTCAGTGACTGATCGGCGCTCCGCTACTGAAATATCTCCGAAGCTATGAAATTCTGATAACATCGTCGTGTTAAGTGAATGCTCCTAATAAAAGAAATGTTCCATGAAACACCCAAACTCGTCCAGACCAATCGACCTTCGTTGCAACCAAGACAAATCCTAGGTAAATATGTTTTTTTATTCTGTTCACTCACTCAATTAATAAACTCGTAAGGCAATCTCGTAATTAACCAACATAAATTTACTCAAATAAATCTTAAGACTTTCCTCGTCATGATAGTTTATCTTTTGTTACTGAACTTTGTAAACATGAACTTTGAACTTAAGCGAAGCTAAGGAAAGATTATATATTTATCAAATAGAAAGGAACTTTCGCGTTATTCAAATTGTGTTATGAATACTTATGGTTCTCTGTGGGCGTGAATGTATGTGCGCGTGTGTAATAAATCAATTAATAATGTTTTGTAATAAATCAATTAATAATGTTTTCTTTTCATATTTAATAAACTTGTTCAATATCTAATCAAGTCGAGCATATCTCAAATCTTTTCACACACAATCAAAACCGTAGTTATTTATTCTTTGATAACTTATCTTTGAAGTAGATTTAGTTAATTTTAATTTTCATTTAGTTATTTTATTAATTATGTCACCATCGTGCTCGTAAGTCACGTATGTTTCTTATTTCACCTTAGTTAAGATAGATTTAAGAGCGAGCGGGTCTATAATCAAAGTAAACGTCAATAAATTATGTTATATACAATAAAGCGGGGGATGAACTTGTAAGCCTTGTATTCAGAGCGTAAGCGTAACAACCTCATAGGTCAGTGATAACCAATAAATAATCTTTTATGCCGTGATCGCACTTATTAGAAAACCTTGCTGATCTTCATTAGCGGACAACGCGTCTTCTCCGGGAGGAGTCATTCTAGAAACAATCATGTAACAACCTTGAGACACCTTATTGGTCCATGCTGGGAGTTTTGAGCTAGTGGGTGGGATTAGACTTCGAAATCGTTTTGACATGATGTAAGGTGATGCGAGTAGTTAAAATCAACTTAAATAATCGTATCTGGCGCCCCCTTATGTGGATCGTGAATAACTGTCGATGTAAGAAAAAAAAAATAAAGCCTTACGCTATGTCATGTTTGTTTCGAAGCCCGTAATCTCGGGGGATATATAGAGGGGTCACAGTTACATTGGCGCCCAACGTGGGGCTAGTATAAATGAAGCTTCTAAACATAAAGAAAAAGCAAATCTAGATACTAGCAAAAGCGGCCGAACTGGGAGAAGACGCGGAAATATTTATGTAAACAAAAAGCTTGAAAAAAAAAAAAAATATATAATAAACAAACGGAACAAAATCGCGGTGATTCTTAACATCGCAAATGGGTAAACCAAAACATCGGGAACCGGAGCAAAATAAACAAAACAAATAAAGCATAGCAGGAGATAAGGGAGCGGACACCGATCAGTCGCTGTCACCATAAAACAAATAAATCAAAAGTAAAAAAAGAACCACATTACCGTAAACAGTAGTGAAAAAATTATAATAGGCCAAATAAATCAAGATCAACGAGACAACAAACAGAATGGAGGGAAAATGGATAAAAATAGAGCATTTCAAAGGAAAGGGAAATGAGAATCCATGTCGATATATAGAAAGTTTGAAGAGGTTATTTTCATGCGAGCAGTTCAGCGAAGAATCCAAAATAGCGATCGCATGTGAGCCACATCCAAGGGGAAGTTGTGGAATGGTGGGAGACAATGAAAAAGCAAACCAGAGACATTCGAGGAATATCAAAGAGGCCATCATGAAAAGATATTGGGGAGTAGCCCAGCAGGAAAGGGAAAGATGGGAGATAGAACAAAACAAAAGGGAAGAAGAGGAAAAATACAGTACCTTCGTCCAGAGACAGATGGCAAGACTAAAAAAATAGACAAATACCAAATACCAGAGGAACAGCAAATTAGGATAGCGGGACGCAACCTACCCAGGGAGATCAAACAAATCATTGAAAAGAAACCGAAATAACAGGAGTGCTGAAGAAAACTACAGGCGATCGAAACGAGCGATTATTTTAACCAAGAGGAGGACAATGGGATCAGAATAGCCAATATGACACAAGATGGGGGGAAGGACCTCGGAGAAGACAGGAATGCCCAATAATCGACGTTATCAATCCAGGGGTTCAAGGCAAGGGCTTTGCTGGATACGGGAAGCCAAGTATCCGTAATGGCACAGGAAATTTTCAACAAGATCGCCTCAAGGGCCAACAGAGATAAAAATCCTACCTCTAAAAGGGACCCAAATTGTACTGGCCAATGGAAAAAAGAGCGAAAATACAAACCAAACAAGTGTGGGCGAATATCAGCATTGCAGGACAGGAGTTTACCCAGGTCGTACTAATACTGGAAGGCTTAATCCATGACTTAGTATTAGGATCAGACTTCATGAAAATGGCTAAATGTAACATCGATTACGGGACCGAACTAGCGAGGATCAGCACAGTCACGGTGCCTTTCAAAAGCAAAGTGGACGAAGAACCAGAAAGACAAAGGAAGCTGCAATGCATCGCGATAAAAGGGGAAATCGAAAAAGAATCGAGGAAATAACTGGACCAGACAAAGAAAAGAAGGAAAGAATTCAGGAAATATTGGGGGCGCACAGGGAAAGTGTCTTCTCGGACAAACCGGAGTAATTCGAGGATATGAACACCGGATCCGATTGAGCACCAGCCACCCATATCAGACGAGGGCATACCCGATCCCATTCCAATACCGGAAAGAAATTGAAACCCAGTTAAAGCAGATGACGGAGTGGGGAGTCGTTTTCAAATGCACCTCTAGCCGTACAATAATCCCATCCTAGTCAGTGGAAAAAGGTACGGGTCAATACGATTGTGCCTCGACGCTTGTGCAACTAAACAAGGTAACGATCCTCCGGACACAAACGCTCCCACCTGTCATGAACGAACTAATGACCAGGTTCCGGAACAAGCGGGGATTTTTTCCACAATGGATTTAACCAATAGTTACTGGCAAATGAGCCTCCCACCCCGACGACCGAAAGTACACCGCATTCAAATATAACGGAAGGGCATACCAGTTCAACGAAGTACCCTTCGGGTTAAAAGAACAGTGGGAGGTAGCTTAGTACAATGCCTGGATCAAACCCTATCTGACGAGGTAAAGGATTTGCGACGATGTACGTGGACGACATCATCATAGCATCCAATGACATCGAGGAGCATTGCCAGCACTTAGAAAGGCTACTCCAAGAATGCGAGCAGAAGGGGATAAAATCAACATCAAGAAGAGCCATTTTGTGACACAGGAGGTCAAGTTCTTGGGACACATAGTCAGCCCGGATGGAGTGCGGCTGCAACTCGAAAAAATCCAGGCGATCCAGGAATTTCCACCCCAAAGAAGAAGAAGGACATTAAGGCATTCCTCGGAATGTGTACCTTTTATAACAAGTTCTACGAGAACTTCACCCACGATATGGAGCCCTTGTTACAACTACTAAGAAAAGGAGCAAGCATGGGTGTGGGACGAACGGGAACGGAGTTTCCGGAGAGTAAAAGAAGGGTTCCTGAAACAAACAATATTGACATACCCGGATTTCGGACGCCAGATGTTCTGGGTACAAACGGACAGCAGTGACATCGGGCTGGGGGCCACGTTGTACCAGAAGGGGCCGGAGGGGAGAACAGAGAGTGTTGGCGTTCATTAGTCGGCTACTTAAAGACCCGGAAAGAAGGTACACGGTCACCGAGCGGAAGCCCCCGCCATAGTGTGGGCGCTTCAAAAAGTTCCGGCAATACCTGGTCGGGTCCAAAGTAAGGGCTCGCCACTGACCACCCGGAGTCTGGAGTTCCTAAACAAAAGCTTCCTGACAAACAACAGATTGGTGCGGTGGAGTCCTAGCCCTGCAGGAATTTCAATATGAGGTAGAATACTGCAAAGGAAGGGATAACGTGATCGCGGACACGCTGAGCCGTTACCCGGTAGGAACTCAGACGAATGCGGAGGCAGCGAGTTCGCATACATAGCCGCGACACTAACCGACAGGACAAGAAGGGAGGGCTTAAAGCAGGCAACATTCAGAAGGAGCCAGGAAAAGGACGAGGACTGCCAACGAATAATCAGTTATTTACGTAAAGGGAAGTCGAAGGCGGGCTCCTTACCAGGGGGAAGAAGGAACCGAAGGGGGTCCACTATGGAAATATCGGGACCGATGCATCACCCTGGGGGGCGTTACTCCAAAGAAACACAGGGAATGGGGAAGCAAACCCGATTATAATCCCGAAAGAAATGCGAAATCAAATGATCCATCAGACACATCGGGAACGCGGACATTATGGAGCGAACAAGATCGAGGATACCTTAGCAATTGGTTTTACTGGCCTGGAATGCACCGGGACATCGCCGCAAGATTCGCGGGATGCGAATGTCTGTGCTAGGATCCAAACCACTAAATCCGATCCAATGAAGGACCTCAGATACCAATTATCATACGGGAACCTAACCACCGTGGCAATCGACACGTGAGCCGTTACTCGATGGCCGGGGGAAAGAGATATATATTAGTCGCATACGACTTATGTTCCAAAAATGGTCGCCGCTTACCCCATGGCCCGGCCGAGCGGACACCAGACCATCAAATTATTGGAGACAAAACAGTTTCCCATCATTGGGAAGCCTAGGTACATCCTATCGGATCATGCACACCATTTGTGTCGAAAACTTTGGCGGCAGTGGATAAATAACCGGGATCAAAACACCACATGACGTCGATCCGGAACCCCGCAGAGCAACCCGTGCGAGCGAGTAATGCGGGAATTGGGACGGTTATTCGGGGGTGATACTGCGGAGATCACCGGAAATGGGTCCAGGAGATTCCCGGATCACGGGAATGATCAACTCTCAAAAATGTGAATCAACTGATTTGAACCAAGCCGACTCCATTATGGCAACCAATACCTTACCCATACGATGACAGGCCCACCATCCGAACCGGAAAAATCGATAGGAAACAAGACAACCAAATAGCGCTACGAAGGTTGGAGCACATGGGAAAAAGGCGTAACGCAGACCAAGAAGCCCACCCGGAATACGTCTAAAGTGGGCGATCGAGTGATGGTAAGGCCAACCCGGTCAGTCGACCCGGACAAAACATCTACAAAAAAATTCTCGACATATACGAGGGCCCATACGAGATCGTCAGGGCATATGGAAACAACGCTTTGCGTTAACCCACGGAAAAGGAACGTTCAATGCACAAGAGCACTGAAGCAGAGAGAATAATTTCCGCTCCTTCACCGAGCTAAAACCCGGCAGCATCGGATTTTACTCTACACCGGGCGGGGAGATATGTAACGAGACAGCGACATCAATATTAAATCTAGGATACATCGATAAACACACACACACCAGCAAGCAACATAAAACACTCAAGAAGTAACTTTATTTTCGTAATTAGTAATAGTTTTCTTTCTCTCATAAATACATTTATAAAACACACTGATAAATGCAGACGGGTAAAACGTCTAATTAAATGATTAAAGCCTTTAGATAATAAAATATAATAACATAAAAAATAATTTGCTTTCCCTAAATAATAAAATATAATATGCACTCCTAAAATAATAAAAATAACGTTATCAATCAAAATCACCACGGGGAACTAAAAAATGTTTATTTTATAAATATAATTTTAACTCAGAATAAAACTTATAGAAAAGATTTGAGGAAAAAGATAAATGCTCGACTTCTAAATGTAAAATAACTTGTATTGTTCTAGTAGGCACCACACGCACACACGCATGCCTTCGAGGTGTGAAGGAATAAGGTTGGTTGAGTGAGATTGCAAAATGAGATTGTCCCAAAATAAATATTGTGTGTGCCTTTAGCTTTAAAGTGAGAGAGGTGAGCAGGGTACCTCAGCATGGGACCTGAACGACAACTCCAAGAACCTAGGGAACCATGAGAGGGGAATTAGATTGGATCCCCCAAGATATGGATCAACCTTCTATAGAAATACTGGTCAAAACCTATTTCTTTTGATTTGTAATTCCTTTTGGTTAAATTGCGGTTGAATGCAGTTCGATTCGATTCAGTTCGATTGATACATTCTCATTATTGTGTTTTTTTTTTTTCCAATTCTCAGTAAAATGCGCTGAATTACCACAGCGCCTGCATTCATTCCGATTCTTATGCTTTTATTTAAAATTAGAATTGTTCTGAATTAGCTTGGTTATTCCTCAACTTTTAAAATGAATTCATCATGAATTAATCCCAAGAGCATCGACTGTCATGAGGGGGCTAATAAACCCTTCAGTGGACTGATCGAGCGCTCAGGCTACTGAATATCCTCGAGAAGCTGTGAAATTCTGATAACATGGAAACGTTAAACTGTTAAGTGAATGCTCTAATAAAAGAGAAATGTTCCATGAAGCACCCAAACTGAGTCCAGACCAATCGACCTTCGTTGCAACCAAGACAATCCTGAGGTAAATATGTTTTTTTATTCTGTTCATAACTCACTCAATTAATAAACCCGCAAATGCAGGCAATCTCGTAATTAACCAACACTGCTCAAATTGTACTTCTCAAATAAATCTTAAGACCTTTCCTCGGTCATGTATAGTTTATCTTTGTTACTGAACTTTGTAAACATGAACTTTGAACTTAAGCATTTAAGGAAAGATTATGTATTATCAAATAGAAAGAACTTTAAGCGTTATTCAAATTGTGTTATTATGAATACTTATATTGGTTCTCTGTGGTATTGAATGTATGTAGTGTGTAATAAATCAATTAATAATGTTTGCTAATAAAATCAATTAATAATGTTTCTTTCATATTTAATAACGGAATTCTAATATCTAATCCAAGTGTTGCGACCTCTTACTCTCAAATCTTTTCACACGAAGTAAACATTAGTTATTTATTCTTTGATGATAACTTATCTTTGAAGTAGATTTAGTTAATTTTTAATTTTCATTTGGACAGTTTATTTTATTAATTATGTCACCATCGTGCAAATAAGTCGCGATGTTTTCTTATTCACCTTGGTGGAATAAAGATTTAAAATGACTGGTCTATAATCAAAGTAGCGTCAATAAATTATGTTATATACAATAAAAAAATGAGGGGAGATGAACTTGTAAACCTTGTATTGGTAAAATGGCAGACAACCTCATAGGTCAGTGATAACAATAAATAATCTTTATGCAAGTGATGGAAACATTAAGAAAGAGAAGCGCCCTTGCTGATCTTCATTAGCGGTTTCTTAGCGTCTTCTCCGGGGAGGAGTCATTCTAGAAACAATCATGTAACAACCTTGAGACACCTTAATTGGTCCATGCTGCGGGAGTTTGAGCTAGTGGGTGGGATTAGACTTCGAAATCGTTTTGACGTAGTCTTGTAAAGGTGATGCAGTAGTTAAAATCAACTTAAATAATCGTATCTGGCGCTACTATGTGGATCGTGAATAACTGTCGATGTAAGAAAAAAA